>JAPYZJ010003149.1:0-17513 GCA_030522765.1 Ophioninae sp. B BG-2022a | reverse complement strand
TCCTACGTCGAAGTAACGTTATCCCAATATTTATCATCATGGAGACTGGAGTAAAGGAGTGGACACTGGATAGGAGAATACGTAGTACCAGCGTACTGGAAATCCGTTATTTCGATAGTTCCGTGTTCTGCCGCAAGGGTCGCTGAGATACGAAACATCCACCAATAGCGGTATAATATCGTTGAGCGCATGCGCAGCACAAAGCTCTTTCCCATTTCCATGGAGACTGGAGTAACCCATTTCCATCGTGGCCTCCTGCCTCCTGTGATTATAGTGATATCGTCGTTTATCGCGCTTACTTCCGGTTTAGTATTGTTTTTTTCGTTTATAAAGTGTGAATAATCTCTTTACTCTTTAGACTTGGTGGATTTCGTTATTAAACGTTTCCTTCAATAAGCAAGGGTAATCATTCGTTTTATTCTTTTGTATATATACCTTAGTAGTTTCTTTGGTCATTCTGTACTTTAGCGGCTCTTTCGAAAAATGGTCCCCGATTTTTTCGTTGCTGATAAATATCTTTATTTTGTTATGAATAATGATATTATTGATATGCGGAAGAAAGTTCCTATCAATATCAATTTTTTTATTTTTTTACCCAGCAAACCCAAACAAATAATGTGTGTTTGTGTTTGTTTGGGTAAAAAAATAAAAAATTGAGGTTGAGTAGGAAACCCGAACTTCGATTGACCAGAAGGTTAAAAATTGCGAAACTACAAATTTCCTAAAGGTCATACGAGCAAAAGCACAAAATTTTTTTGGGTTTGTTTGGGTTCTTTACATTGATTTTAAAACCCTTTATTTCAAACAAATCCAAACAAACCCAAAATTTACAAAACTTCTCGTTTCGGAATATTCAAATTCGGGATTTTGAGCCTTCTGGTCATTCGAAGTTCGGGTTTCCTACCCCACCCCAAAAAAATGTAATATTGATAGGAACCATCTTCCGCATATCAATAATATCATTATTTATCACAAAATAAAGCTATTTATCAGCAACAACAAAATCGGGCACGATTTTTCGAAAAAGTCGTTAAAGTACTGAATTACCGTATTTTTTATTTCTACTGACTTTATCTACTCTACTGATTTCGTGTCCACTCCATTACCTGGCGCCTGCATGATAGCCATCAATCCGATTTTCAACGATCGATCGATATATCGATATTTTATATTTCACACGTCCCAACCGTACACTCTCGTACAAAAAGCTCTTCCACAAGCTTCAATTTTGTTCTTTATCATCGAACGGGCGTTTGATCGTAAAATCGAAAGATTCTATCGGCATTTCCAGCTCTTCGAGAGAAAGAAATTTGCTTCGATGGGCCTTTCACCGTGGATCGTTGAAAAACGAAATTCCTCGTATCCTTGATACGAGGAATCTCCACTTTGAATTTTTTAACGCGTCTGTCCAAACACTCGATCGGCTGTCACTCGTAAGCCCTTCAACGAAAACCCTGCGGGCCCTTTTCACACCCGTATTAAAGATGACTCGATCGACCGCTCGACACAAGTGGGAGAAAACATTCGGAGAAAGAAATCGAAAGAAAAAAAAAGATCACTGAAGTCTCCGAACGCTAACGTCTTCGATAATCTTATTTTTTCTTTTTTTTTCTTTTTTTTCTTTTTCGTTTTTTTTTATCCTCCTCGCACCCATAGGTTCGAGTCGTATCAATTTCTTCGTTGAACGTATCGCTCGTGCTATCTCCGACGCCTGTCACCATATTTCTATCTATGTATATCTGTATGTATAGAAAAACGCGTTTTGACTCATCAATGCCAAGCCGAAACCACCGAAGCCAATTACACGATATTTTGACAGTACGTTACTTTCGTAACGCAAACGCCCACGAAAAACAGCATTTTACGAAGTTTCTAACCTCCAAAAACAGAAACGCCAATTTCGTAAAGAATTCGTTATTTCTTTTGTTTCCAATTACATGAAAGTTCGAATTTATCTTTTTTGATAAACATCGATTTCAAATTTCAGATTTTTTTTCAGTCGATATTCGACCCTTAAGGGGTTAAAATCAAGATTGCAATTTTGCGTGGGAAGCCTATCGTATTTTTGTTTCGAATTTGAATCGATTGAAATTGGTGCTCAAGACGGCGGATCTGAATTCTGAATGACGCGTTCCAGGCTTTGGACGAATGATCATCCCTTAAGGGGGTATTTGAATAATCGTAGATATCCAAGCGCGCGAAGTAGCCAAGTCGAAAGAAACTAGCTTTTCTACATCCACGTCGATAAAAACTTCGCAACTTCAGCGTTTTTCGATAACAAATCCTTAAGGGGTTACAAGATCGTAAAATCGACCTAATAAGGTTGAAAACGCTCGCTTTTCTACTCCTGCGTAGAAACAGAGTTGAAACCTTCAGAGTTTTCGGAAAATAAATTCTTAGAGGTTCAAATCAGGAATACAAGATTCATAGATATCACAAATTGAAAAAATGTTTCATAGATAAAAAAAAACGATTTACAACAACTACTCAGCCTATTGGCTATGAATTCAGAATGATGTATTTCAGCCGTTAAACAAATCCCTTCATGGGATAAAACGCGAAGTAAAAAAACCAATTTCGAACTCGCCAGGTTGACAAAAATTATTTTCCAATAAACACACACTTTGGTAACGAGAAATCGGGAACAATCCGTTGAAAGTAGCAACGCGAGAAAAGCGGATTAAAAAAAGGAAGAAAAAAAACGAAAAGATCGAAGATAGCCATTATAGCCTCTTTTAAACGCCAATACCACTTCCTAGCCCATCAAAAATCCAAAAAAAATTTTTTAAAAACACAAACGTCCAAAAATTGGGTCATAAGAAAATCATCAGCATCATCCGTAACTCTGCTCTCTCGTAATAGTGGAGTGCCAACGTGTTCGTGGTTGTGTTTGATCGAGGTATTGGCACGACGATTGCCGGGCTCTCTTCTCTTTCCCATTTTGTAGCAAAGGGACATGCTAGCAGCTGGGGCGGTCGGGATGACGAAAGCCCGCGATTGCGAGGCTCCGAAAGAGGAAGCCCACACGCAAGTCCAAAGTTGCGAAGGCGAGGTCCTCACCAACCCAAACAACAACAACAGCAAAAACAACGGTCTTCCTCCCCAAAGGAAACAGGTGGAATAACGACGAGAAGAGATCGTCGTAACGTTTGCGAAAGAAGGAGCAACGCCGCGTCAACAATGGCGGAGATGACACCAACAACGACCACGAACGAGGCCAATAACGAGAATCATCTTTCAACGTTGTCCGGCCTCGAGGAACTGGAAACTACCTATCATCGGACGAACATGACTGCTCCTCTGACAAGCGGTGGTGAGTGTGCTCGCGACCTCTCGTATATATAAAATAACCGAACAAACAGAACAAAAGAAAGAGTTACGATATCCCGTTAAAATTCGAGTATACTTGAAACAGGAGAAAAACAGAAAGAAAGAAAAAAATGAAAAGAGCCTCTCGCCCTCTCGTCGGAGGTCGAATCGACGGGGTCTCGCGTCACGGTTTGCTCCCTCGTCTCATTTTCGACGAAATTACGTTCGTATCGTAGCGTGTACGATTTTACGTAAGGGTCTGGTGAATCTAGTGATTTTTTTGGTGCAGAGTGTGAACGATTGTGAAGCGAAATTTTGGTTCATCAGCTGGTGGCTAGAGGCACCGCTACCTAGTGCAAAATACAAATGTAGAATAATCATTTTTCTGTATTGGAAAATTTCAATTTTCAATAGTCCTTCTTTTATCTCGAATTTTATTACAATCTTTCAAAATTTTTGGAAACGTTTTAAAAAATGATAATGAAAGCAATTCTATTAAGTAATCAAAATGTCGATGTTCATTAAAAGATGCCATCAATTAAGCCGAAAGGATTATTATTATTATTATTATATAATCACAAATTATTGTTATTTGGGTATTATTTCATCACAAATTATTATTTTCCACATACGATCAGTAATTAAAAAAAAGTGGTGGCAGCGCTCCACGCGGCAGAATCGAGAACCTCCATCTTGCTTCATTATCCGAGCCACCCCCCACCCAATGAGTTTCCAGACCCGTATGTAAGCTTTGTCACGCGATGTCGATTTCAACCATTTTTCATGACGATTTCGAAGATTAAAATAAAAAAAATCAAAATCTAATGTACTAATTAACGAACAATGACTGTCGCCGTCGACCGGGTCTTCGGCGACGAGTATCAAGCCTAAGACCGTGACCATAACCTATCACAGAATAATCTCCAGTTTGTCTCTTCACTACTCGCGTAATATGTAATTTTTCCTAATCGCGCTGATAAAAATAATCTCGAATGATCAAAAAGACGAAAAGTTCGAATCGAATTAAATCTCCGTAACGAGAGGGTGCGAGTACACTCTAACACTGATAATCCCTAATAAAAACACCCGATACAACAATTCCAGCTTACGGCTACATATTTTTTGCTTCCCATTTCTCTCTCTGTCCGTCTGACTGTCTGTGCGATAGGAATCCCTCAAGAACAGTCAAGTCCGACGTCTGACGAAGCACAAAGTCCTGTAACTTCAGCAAAGTCTCGGAGAGCTCATCATCGTCATCAGTGTCCGCAGCAGCATAGGATCGAAATAGGCAGTGAGATTTTGTCGACCGAAGACGCCGATTGTCCAAGCGAGGACAACGTCATGCAAAAATTGGATACCGGAGCGATACTTGTTAACGGTAAGGAAGAATTGCCATTGGGAGGCTACGATCCTTCTCTTCCGGATGAGAACAACATTGAAAGCAACCAGACAGGCGTCGACAAAGATTCCAAAAAGCTTCACGAACGTTTCGACAAGCGTAGCATTTTCGCCGGAACGGAAAGTACTGAAAATTCTCCTCGGAGACGTCGCGCCAGGAATCGTGGTAGACGTTACTACAGCGACGACGAAACGATTGAATCGAGACGAAAAAGCAGTCGAGTCAATTCCAGCGAATCGACTAATGAAATTTTGTTGACGAATGGATTGAGCGATCATGAAACTGGAAATACTCGTTTGCTCGACACTGGTCGGGATAAAAACGCTAACGCTAGACTCACAAGAGCTAGCACTTATGATTGCGGACAGAGACAGAGCGCTACGCTTCCTAGACGGAGAAGAAGACGAGCAATGTCTGGAAGTCTGATCGACAATCCGTTGCCACCTCATCGGGTCACACCGGACGGTACTGCTATCTACTATTGGTGCGAGCTTCCCCGCCGCCCCGGCTCTCAGGGTAAAATTCTGTCCTGAAAAAAACAAAATCTCCTTCATCCGGTTGAGAAAACGATTCGTAGAAAATCTATTCTTTATTTTTTCTTGATTTTAATACTCATTGGTACACGCTGTTAGGGCTTTTACTTAATCTGCTGTTTCTATGGAAAATGTATATGTTTCAAAGCATCGTACTAAAATGAACGAGTGCGGTTCGATGATGTTTATCTTGATTTATCATTTTTTTTGCAGCCGTACCCTGTATTGGGTTATTTAGTATTGACCATTCCGATTAAACTACTTCCTTTCCCTGGCTGCCTGCATCGTATAATTGAGCAATTGAGCAAACCCAACCAACCCCAAACAAACCCAAACACTATCAAATTGACGAAAAACTTGTAATCTTTGTTATGCTACCATTAATCATTTCAATAATCAAACTTGCATCAATTGCTCGTCCATTGGGATTTGTCAAATGGCGATGTGACATCTGGTGGTGGAAAATCAAACTATTCTTAGGTTCGATAGAAATCATGCGTACGATAAATCTCGCACTCCTGTGTCACATGGTAATTTTCATCATGGCCTTAAGAAAAGTAGAGCATTGCGTTTAATTTTTCACGCTTCAATAAACCGAAAGTACAATTCGTATATTATTACGCACTGCTTGGCTAATAATTGTAAGGGAACAACTAGCGCCATTTGTAGGGAGAGGTACATCGATAAAGTGAGGATAAAAGGTCTTTTAGTACACAGGAGTTACCGGAAGTGCTGGATTATGGGATTCCACCAAGCTTTTTTCACAATAGCTTAACCCAAACAAATTTTCGTAAGAATTACCGTATTTTGGAATATCGAGTAGAGGATTAACGATTGGTCGACTATAATTCTTTCAGCTTCGTTACCTATTAAACAACCAATAATAAAACTACATTTTTTCTCTTTTATATCGGGATTAACGAGTTTTGGCGAAATTGCCTGAGGTATTAAAGCCGATGAGATTGGACGTTGCGAAGTTAAGAATAATCGGCGTCGATTTTTTTTAAGGATGATTAAATTCGTGTTTTTTGATCGATCGTTGATGATTGACAGAACTCGACGACGGGGCGTACAATCCGCTGTGGACGATGCGTGGCTTCACCCAGACCTTTCACTTCTGGAAGGAAACGAGGCGAGCACAATCCGTACCTCTGAACGCCTTCCTCACCTACATTACTCTTCCGTGGTGGAGCATAGCCAAAGGTGAATATTCGAGTTTTAGAACGATAGTGAAAAAAGATGCCATTGATTAATATAGGATTCAACTTCCGGTTCTCGAAAAAAACGTTATTTTTGTGATTTTTTTGTGAGGCTTAATGAATAGGCACTCTTGAAATACGTTTAATACATCTTTATTACATATTTCGTGCACTTTTAACTTACGAAAACACCATTTGAATTTAAAACAATTCCAATTACAACGAACATCTAAAAAAGACTAATTTTGAATTTTTAGCGTCAATCTATCACTAGCAACCGACTGAACTAGAATTTTTAATGTACGCACAAAAATAACAAAATAGCGACGAAAAAAGAAAGAAAAAAACAATTGCATGTTTTTTTGCTGCTTTTTGCCGAAAAAAAAACGAAAAATCAAAATTGTTGAATAACTGTAATTTACGCCTAATTAAGGTTGCCTGCACCATTTTGAGAGAATATTTTTGAATATATGTCAACTTTGTATAAGTTGCATGTTTTTTCACTAGTTTTTGCCAAAAGCAAAATAATACAAATTAATTTTTTTTAATAATTCAGCTCAGTCTATTGCTATAGATGCACGAAATATTTGGTTTAAATTTTCTAACGATTTTCTAATTGGTTGACTCCAGAAAATAATGGATTTCTTTTTACTACATCTAATATTTGCACTTAAGGGACCTACAACTTCGGACCTACAACGAATCGAAAAAATTAAAAATTGACAAAATGGCACGCTATTGAAAAAAAAGTTCGTAAAATCGGGTTTTTTCACTAGTTTTTTAGTGTAAACAATAAGGAATTATTTAAATAAAATTATGATTCTAGTTTCGAAGATAGCCATACATGTTGTGAACGACATATCCAAATTTCAAATGATTCGGTTGAATAGTGTTTTTTTTAATCGGCACCATGCCAAAAAAAGTCGTTTCGAGATAAATGAGTTTAAAGTTTGAGGTACAGATGATTTAAAAAATGGCGTAAATTTTGAATACTTACAGTTAATCCGCGATTTCGGCACCATACAGGATCCCTTCGGGGAAGGGAAAAGCATATATAGGTGTATAGTATATACTACATGCAGGTATATATTTTTTGGGAGTAGGGTCGGGACATATGCGGCGCTCCGAGCGCTAGACCCATGAGGAGCGCGCGGACCTCTCTATACCTAGACAATGGGGTGTAGACGCTATGATATTGACAATTCCCCCATGAAAATTTGGCAGTATATTCTTAAGATACTATACTTTCGAAATATCGCAAAAAAAATCGCTTTTTTGAAATTTCTAGACCACCGGGTCCCCTTAAGGACGCATTTTCTCTTGAGATTGAAACAAATTCGCAAAACTCTTTCTTTCGTGTTTCAGATATTTTGGATCATCGGGAAGATCCGATACTCACGTTCTAGCCATTCCGGAGAAGTCATCGTGTCACTTTACTCCGTGTACTCTCCCCTTTCCATCTTTCTCTCTCTATCTCGTTTCCAAACTCACGGCCCGACAAATCGACTGTACGATACTCAAATTGTATTCTGTATAAATTCCATTCGTACATAATTGTTCATCAGCAGAAAAAAAAAGACTTTTTTACGACTGACCTCGAAGCGCAGATTACATCGTTCGATGGAAAGCGACCGATGATAATTGTACTCGAGACGGAGAAAAAATTCTTTATCTAATTTCAAATAAAATAAAATTCAGAAAGTAAAAATGGTGGAGTTTTGCTGGGTTCGAATCATGGAAACTAGAGTAAAGGCATGGACACGAAATCATCTCTTGTGGCGGCTCTGCGGTCGAAAATATCCGAGTCATATATATATATATGTAGATCAAAGATATGGTAATTCTGTGCTTTAGCAGCTTTTTCGAAAAATCGTGCCCGATTTTGTTGTTGCTGATAAATAGCTTTATTTTGTTATAAATAATGATATTATTGATATCCGGAAGAAGGTTCCTATCAATATTGATTTTTTTTACCTGAAGAAACCCAACCCAAACAAAATAAAGATATTTATCAGCAACGAAAAAATCGGGGGCCATTTTTCGAAAAAGCCGCTAACGTGCAGAATTACCAAAGATACTACTAAGGTATGTACGAGGTGTGGCAGAAAAGTAATGAGACTGATTTTTTTTTTCAAACATCAATGTTATCCCCTTCAAAGTAGTTCCCTTGGGCTCCTACACACCGATGGAGACGTTGCTCCCACTGTTGGTAGCAGCGCTGGAAGTCTTTAACTGGTATGGTCTTCAGCATGTCCGTTACACTGTTTTGGATGTTTTCTAAAGTCCTGAAATGACGTCCTTTGAGGACATTTTTCCGTTTAGCAAAAAGGATTAAGTTATAGAGACTGAGGTCAGGTGAATAGGGTGGGCTTGGGGACCGCAGGAATGCCTTTTGAGGTACAAAATTCTGTTATGGAGAGGGCAGTGTGACATGGGGCGTTGTCAGGATGGCCCGTCCATTTGTCTGCAATGTCTGGTCTCACTTTTCTGAGTCTTTCAAGGACGTCTTTATAAAAAAACTTGGTTGACAGTTCGTTGCTCTAAATGCCGCTGTTCCATTGTGCGTGACGCTCAACCAAAGCACAACTTCGCTAATAGCAGTCACAAAAATCACGTAGTTAACGGACGGAGTTGAAACTTGCACTGAGCCAGTGGAAGATACTGATACACGAGGTCTATCAAGGACAACAGCGCAGCATTGCCAGATCACTTGCAGTATTGCCAGCCTCATCACTTTTCTGCCACACCTCGTATACAAAAGAATAAAACGGATGATTAACCTTGCTTATTGAAGAAAACGTTTAATAACGAAATCCACCAAGTCTAAAGAGTAAAGAGATTATTCACACTTTATAAACGAAAAAACAATACGAAACCGGAAGTAAGCGCGATAAACGACAATATCAGTATAATCACAGGAGGCAGGAGGCCATGATGGAAATGGGTTACTCCAGTCTCCATGGAAATGGGAAAGAGCTTTGTGCTGCGCAAGCGCTTAACGATATTATACCGCTTTTGGTAAATGTTTCGTATCTCTGCGACCCTGGTGGCAGAACACGGAACTATTAAAATAACGGATTTCCAGTAACGCTGGTACTGTGTATTTTCCTATCCTGTGTCAACCCCTTTACTCTAGTCTCGACGGTTCAAACGTTCTCAGCTTTCACGAGATGATTTTTCCAATTTGTGCAATTCTCGAAATCTCCAAAATTCGTCCAAGTGTAGTCCCAGTATTTTGGATCGCCCCGAGGATCGATAGGTTTGTTGGAAGGCGGAACTGCCGTTTCGTTCCACTTTCTCAATTCTTCCTTCAGCAAAGCCAGCATTTCCGGATTTCTGGGGAGGTCCGAACATGAGAGAACGAAATGCAACGGCCAATTATTCTAGTTGGCGATTATTGATCTCACTCATCAGCCACGTTGTCAAACTCGCAAGGATCGAGACGAACGTTGAAGAGGCAAGCTTCTATTTGGGCTTGGCAGGTTCTTCTCCTGCTTGGATAGTCGCAATTCAACGTCGCTTTTGATCGGACGTTCGATATTATTTCAGGTGTCAAAGATGAACCAACACTGATCAACGCTTTTCCAGCCAAACTTTCGATCACTTCTTTTTCAGAGTAGGTCCAGTTTGACTCCGAAGATTCGTACCAACCGTCCCAAGCTCCGGTGTAAGTGATCCCTGCGTCATGATCAAATGAACCGTTTCGATCCGTTTTTCTTATTATAGTTGAGCAATCAAATAAGCCGAAGGTAGCAGCGCTTTGCGTGGCGGAAGCGAGAACTACCGCTTTACTTCGGTATCAGAAATTCTCCGGATCCTCCGAGTCTCCAAATGACTTGGGCCCAAATGATTTAGACCAAAATCTGATTGTGTGGGTTTGTTTGGGCCCTAATGATTTGGGCCTACATATGTTTGGGCCCTAATGATTTAGGCCAAAATCTGTTTGGGCCCAAATGATTCGGGCCAAACCTGTAACAACCTTGACTCCCACCTTGAACCAATTTCCAATCGTTGACCGTTATCGCTGCATTTCTGTAGCGATCATCAATATTGTGCAAAACGGTGGTACGTAGTGAGGCCCGGTCGTTTTTGAGCGCCGGCCACAAGTTCATGCCATCAAGATTTTTCGTCTCGATAGTAGAATTGACGATTGGCTCGGATGCTCCAGCGATACCGAGAATCGTCGGCAGCCAGTCACTTATATGAAACATCCGGCGCGAAATCCGACCGGGACGTAAAATTTCGGGCGACCAAATTACACCCACGCCTCTCACGCCACCTATTTTTTTGTTCCGTTTGTATGAAACAAAGAGAATCCAAATAAAAGGAACGGAAAGTCGTGAAAGTTTGATGAGGAAAAAAAGAGGTTAATTTTTTTGGGTAAAATGGCTGACCCTCCCAAAGCGTGTTCTTGACCCCACGGAGTGGCCAATTCGAGGCGGCGTTCAAATTGAAACCCGCAGCGGGCCCACCGTTGTCCGTCGAAAACACGATAACGCTATCACGGAGCATCGATCTTTTGCCGAGTGCTGCTATCACTTTGCCAACTGACAAATCCAGTAAGTGAAGTACAGCTGGAATCGTAATAGCCATAAATTGATATTCGTACTTTTTGCAAAACACGGTTCGTCTGGTATGTAAGTTTTAAAGGTTAAGTTATACCGTTTCCAAAAATTGTTTACGGCAACATTTATTGAAACCGAAAATTGATTAAAAACTGCATTTGTGTACTGATAATAACTTTAGAGGTTAAGCTAATAGGTGAAAATAAAAAAAAACAAGGCTCGAGATAACTTGAACTTAGAAGATCGACATAACCTCAACACTTTGTCTCAACCTTGATTGCTCTGGTTTAACCTAGTCAACTTCAATTTACAGGGCAAAACATAATTCTGATTGGTCTATTCATCCTCAAACTTCGTTTGGGTCCGTTACACCAAAGTAGGAAAATTAGCTTTGGACAGTTAAGTTCTTCAATGAAAAACCGAGTTTTTTCCGTTACTTTTCGTGCTGTTAAGGGCATGACGAACATTACCACGTGACACATGAGTGCGAGAGAGATAGTCGAAACTTTTTAAACCGCGATTTCGCAAGAATGAAACTTTTTCATCCAAAATGGCGACCGGGGGATCCTCGGTGCCATCATCCTGAATGCACACAACAAATTTCGTGGCGATTAGTTCAGCCGTTTGCGAGAAAAGAAATTTCAAAATTTCCAAGTGGACGGAGGCGTGTTCGTCATACCTTTGATAAATGATTTATTCGAGTACAACTAGCGCTAAGAGTGGCAGAGTGGGACACTAAAAAGAACGCCCATTTCGTGTGACAAAAATACCGGAAAGTACCGGAATAAAACATCGAAGCGAAAACTGTCAAATTTTAACCCAGCGTGTGTACACTATATTTTCGAGTACACGATGTATACCTATACTGTATCTTTTAGGGACCAGTCGGGTTCACAAACTTTCCAGACTTCGAAAAAATCTGAAAAAATTCTGGCTTACTTATCGAAGTGTCAACTACATGGCCCAGCACCTACCAAACCCAAAGTTTAAAACCGTTGTTAATAAAAATTAAACAAAATTAATAACATACGAGAAAAATTGCAATTTCAAATTTTGACTGTTTCTTTAAAGACCCAGTATACACACGCCGGATTAACGATAACCTCTCGATGTCGTTTAGCTGATAATTGAAAAAAAAAATGCGAATCGGAAAAAAGCTTGTTTACCAGCGAAACGACGCCGTTCGTAATTTTCGATCCAATTGAATTTCGCGACGATTTCATCCGGCGCTGGTAGCGGATTATAAGGATTTCCGGAGTGGACCGCTGCGTGAGCGAGATAGAGAAAGAGTGGTTCGCTCGTGTTGTGATTTTCGATGATGTTGACCGCCTCGTCGGTAAACACATCGGTCGAATAACGACCGTGAAGATCCCAAGCGACTTCGAGATCTCTCCTCATGTCCAATCCCCAATAACCCTTAAGAAAACACGCACGCAGCGACGCTTGCGTCATTTTTCATAAAAAAAGTAAACCTCGAGTGCTTGTTGCTTTTTCCGTTCTCGTTCGATACGATCTTTCGTTGCTAATTCGACGGTACGTTCCCGACTATTTTATTCGTCGTAAACACGAGTTAACTTGATCACGTGACGCGATTTTTTTTTCGACTGCCAACGATGAGAGCTAACAAGTACGCGACGTCTCTATCATTTTTACTGATATTGTGACTTTATTATCGATCGCGTCTTAATAACTCGAAGCGACTCGGAAGTACCGATGATTCGAAAGATTGAGGGGTCCATCTATTCTGGCACGAGTTTTCGACACGACGAAATGCTAGGTTAGGTTCGCGAAGTGGGGGTAGAATATATAATAATAGTTACATTTTAAAGCGGAACGGCTAATACAAGGCGAAATTACCGTTCGAATTAAAGCATAAAAAGGGAGCAAAAATAAAGCTTATAATAATAATAATAATGATAATAATACAAATTGCAAAACTTCAAAAAATCACGAAATAATAAATCAACTAAATAAAATAATGTATCATTTGGACTGATTTATTGTTTCTGTTGATTGATTTATTATTATTTTAATTATTGTTGTTAATAATAATAAAAATAATAATAATTGAAATTAAAATTAATTGACTTAAAAAAATGATGATAATGATAAAATTTAAAAAATAGTAGGTAACAAAATAATAAATCGGTTTAAACAATTGATAATATATAATAATAATGATAAAATATAGGATAATAAATAAATAACATTAAATAAAAACAAATATATACAAAAAATAAATTTTCTTTTGCAGTGCAGGAATTGAATAATTCTTCCACAAATAATACAAAAAGAAAAAACTCACGGTTTCCATAGCAGTGTGATCGGAGTAATCTTGATGACCGGTCCAGAAGCCAACGTGTCTTTTGAAGCCACGATAAGTCGGGGTGTACTCTTTCTTGTAAGAACCCAAATGCCATTTGCCCACGATGTAATTGACGTAACCGAGTTCCCGAAGGTATTCGGGAAGAAGTTTTTCTTCGAGCGGCAATCCTCTCGGCTCAGCCCCTTTCAGCACCTGATATTAATTCGTTTTACCTTTCCCTCGTACGTTCACGTTTCCTAGTTTCGTTTGGCACTCCGATTGGATTGGGAATTGGATTAAAAGGGGTGAGGAGGGGGGCGGGGGGTTGACGATAGAAGAGGCCGGGAGCAATCTCGGGATAAGTACTAACTCCTTGCTGCATTCCAGTGTGAATCGGATGTTTGCCGGTCATAAGAGCGCTTCTCGAGGGCGTGCATATCGGCGTAACGTAATAATTGTCGAGTATCAAACCGGTATAGGCTAGGGCATCGATGTTCGGCGTTTTTATCATTCCCGAGCCATGAAATCCAACATCGTACCATCCCTGTTAAAAAAAAAAAGAAAAACGAAAAAAAGTCTTTTTTGACGAGACTCATTGACACGTGGGGTAGGAATCCACGTTTTTTCTTTCAATCGTTGTAAATTTGAAAATTTGCAATGGATTATTATAAATATAAAAATATACAATAATAAAAAACAAACAAAACACACACTAATAATAAAAAAAACAACCAACGTAAACAATAATAAACAAACAAAAAATGATAAGCGAATAAACAAGATTATAAATATAACGGGAAACAATAATAAACAATAGTTTATTGTTGTTTATTATTTTTTTATTATTCTTTCAGTTCAGTTTAGTAGTCATTAATTATTAGGGTAAGTTAGTTCAACAACGAAATATGGATGTATCACGACGTAAATCGAAAATAACGAAAAATAATTTCTTGGGGAAAAAACATCATCATGTTTCTAGAGGAAGAAACATCATAACATTTCTAATGGAAAAAAGCTTGAATCATTTCGGGAATATTTCTCGTGCGCACACTTGCCCCAATCGACTAAAAAACCATCCATATACTCATTCTACTCACCAAATCATCAGCAAGAATGAAAATAACATGCGGAGGACGTTTCGCTTCGACAGTAAAAGTCCCCAAAATCCCTATGAGAAAAATCACCGCAACTTGCATCTTCGAAAATTTTCGTACCAATGACACCTCATTTCTTCCTTCTTTTTTCATGTCTCGTCTATTTTTGCTCACGACTGTCAACGCTCTCTCAAAAGTTCGCAAACATCTTTTTTCGTTTTTTTTTTGTTTTCCGGAACCGCTTTTTGTTCAGGTAGGGTCAAATGACGTACGCACTATTATTGTTATACGTGTTTATTTATTAATTTTTTTTCGCAACGATTGCCGTGTCGCGGCTGACTGGCACGATCCGGTGTACGATCATTCGCGACAGGCCGAACGTTCCTGATGACGCGGTTTCTTGAGATTGCTATCCCCCTTCTCTCCCATCGCGATTGTGTCGAATAAGTTTCGTTACGAGTAGGGGGAACGGCGATTCGTTCTGTCCTCCCATTGGCACTCGGTTAATTACACGAAAACAACACTTTTATTCATTATCAATTGATAATTCTGTACTAAATAGAAAATTACCTTCACAAAGTTGCAAATACATTTTTTTGAATTTTTTATAAAAAATTTACAATAGATTTTATAAATAATATACAACAACTATAAAATTTTTATTTGTTTTTACAACAAATATAAAATAGATTTCATTGTTTTACAAAAAATGTTCATAAAATAGATTTTATTACAAAATGAAATTATATAAACTTTATGATTTATTTTAATACAAAATGAAGTTATATAAACTTTATTATTTATCTTATTACAGAATGAAAAATAATACTTCTTTTTTTTTTAATACTCGATTCCACCCAAAACAATTAAACCGAAGATTTCGATTAACAGATGGTAAAAACGAGTCCTTTCAATCCGGCATGAAAAGATATATTCAATTGGGTAGGAGAACATATAAGAATTTGTTCGTTTGGATTGTCTCGACATTGAGGTCAGAGAGATGAAGAGACGAAACGAAAGAATCGTGCACGGCGATCTTTCTCGTTTCGAAGCCACCCATAAGGTTGTTCGAGGAGTAAGAACAGGAGGAAAAGACAAGACGATCAGAGAATTAAAAAACAAAGTATAAAAGACTATTTGAACTGTCGACGTGTGCGGTCTCTATCGGGCTCTCTCCCTCGCTTCTTCTCCCGTACCGTCCGTCGCTTTTGCCTTCCGAGGTCTCCCCTTGTGTTCCACACTCTCGACAGCATCCCCATTCACGAGAGAACGAGAGAAAGAGAGAGAGAGAGATTCTCATTCTTGCGTTCTGTTGGTTTAATTAAGGGGGAGGGGGAAGAAATAAATAAATAAATAAATAAATAAATATCTATATGATGATGATGATGATGATAAATTTTGTTATGCCATAGTCAAACTATCAGGCAACACAATAATAATAAACAAATATAAAAATCATTTAAAAAAATACAAAATAATATAGAAAAATCTAAACCTTAATAAATAAAAAATTTACAAAATTAAAAACAAATAGGAAAGGAATGGAACGATACAAAAAAAACGATACCAATGTTGAAATTAAATATTAATGAGTGAGTCATCAAGGTAAGAATGCAACCAGGTTTCAGAAACGGAAATAATATGGAAATATATATAGAGAACGAGAAAGAAAGAAAGAGGGAGATGATAATGATGATAATGAAGATGATGATGATGATATAATTTATTATGCTCTAGTCACAGACCTTCGGGCAAAAGAAAGAAAATAACAATAAAAAAAAAAAAAGAAACTTAAACATAACTTCAAATGGTAGTAAACAAAGAAAGTAATAATAATAAGAGAGAGAGAGAGAGAGAGCAAGATATATATACATATATAAACGTTGAAGAGGATTATTTAAAAATCCAATTTATCCCTGCTCCGGTATAATTTTCCGCCTGGTTCATTTTGCCCCTCATCCCGTACGGTCTCCACCCGCTGACTCTTGGGCATTGATAAGGCGGCTTGCGGATACATAATTCGCAGACGCAATCGAGCATAAACGGAAACGCGTGTTTCGTTGCACCACTGATTGTTGGCTTTTTACTTTCCATTTATACATTAATCGCGACGATTATTTGTACAAGAGACGGTGAGGGCATAACGGGGGTCTGGTAGGTTTGGAGCATAAGACGGAGAGGACCAACGAGAAATGTGATATTCTGTGGCTGTTCTGGATTATATTGAAAATTGACGAAGTTTTTTCGTGCAGAACTTTGATGTTCAATTTGAAGGTGATACTTCTTAGGGCGGCGCTCCGGTCGGAAATGTCCAAGTCCAATGACGTAGGTTGAAGATACGGTGATTCTGTAACTTAGCGGATTTTTCGAAAAATGCTCAGTGATTTTTTTGTTGCTAATAAATAGCTTAATTTTGTTATAAATAATAATGTTATTGATATCCGAAAGAAGGTTCCTATCAAAATTAAATTTTTTATTTTTTTATTCAAACAAACCCAAACACACATCATTTGTTTGGGTAGAAAATAAAAAATTCATAATTGATAGGAACCTTCTTCCGCATCAATAATATCATTATTTATAATAAAATAAAGCTATTTATCAGCAACGAAAAAATCGGGGACCATTTTTCGAAAAAGCCGCTAAAGTACAGAATTACCAAAGATACTACTCAGGTATATATACAAAAGAATAAAACGAATGATTAACCTTGCTTATTGAAGGAAACGTTTAATAACGAAATCCGCCAAGTCTAAAGATTAAAAAGATTATTCCCACTTTATAAACGGAAAAACAATACTAAACCGGAAGTACGCGCGATAAACGACAATATCACGATAATCACAGTAGGCAGGAGGCCATGATGGAAATGGGTTACTCCAGTCTCCATGGAAATGGGAAAGATCTTTGTGCTGCGCAAGCGCTCAACGACATTATACCGCTATTGGTGGATGTTTCGTATCTTAGCGACGCTTGTGGCAGAACACGGAACTATCGAAAGAACGGATTGCCAGTACGCTGGTACTACGTATTCTCCTATCCAGTGTCCACTCCTTTACTCCAGTCTCCATGATGATAAATATTGGGATAACGTTACTTCGACGTAGGA
>JAPYZJ010003148.1:0-23962 GCA_030522765.1 Ophioninae sp. B BG-2022a | reverse complement strand
ATATCTATTATAATATGAATAATTGTTAAATTATAATATACTTATAATTATATTATAATATAATATAATATAAAGTACACATATATATATATATATATATATATATATAGACACCTAAATGATATATAAAATATGTAAAATAGATAAATAATAAAAAATATAGATATATAAAAAAAATTAAATAAAAAAAATAAATTTAAAAAAAAATACGTAAGCCGAGCCAACAGATTTCATCGATCTTAACGACACATTCAATCTGATTTTCAAAGTGTGTTCAACAATCGACAAACGAACGTGTTTTTTTTTTCCTGTATTGTTCCAACGACATTGACAATTGCTTTGTGAGTCACCCTGTACACGTATATCCGATGATTGCGCAAACAACTGGGGGGAAAAAAATGAGCAGGAAACAACCACCTCGTATCCCCCAATTGCACGGTGGACAAGACGTTGCAGGTAATTGCTATACTTCGTGCATATATGCGAGAAGCATATATGTGACCAGCATTGTGGAATAATCAAAGCACCGGGCCGGATTTTTGGAATTTCAATGAGATACTTGTGAATCGAAAATCCAAAAATGATTATAAGTTACTTAAGTTAAAATTCGGATTTTCAGTTAATTTATAAATTTGGATTTATTTAGAATTTAATTTATATAAAATTCGGATTTATAAGTTAATTAAGTTAAAATTCGGATTTTTAGTTAATTTATAAATTTGGATTTATTTGGAATTTAATTTATATAAAATTCGGATTTATAAGTTAATTAAGTTAAAATTCGGATTTTTAGTTAATTTATAAATTTGGATTTATTTATAATCTAATTTATATAAAATTCGGATTTTGCAGCGATAAAATTGGTTCGTTAGTCCGGTTCAATTTTTGGGTTTCGTGTATCGATGTGGCGATTTGGTATCGAGACGAGATGAAATCTCCGGGGGAAAAATAAAAAAGGGTTTTTTGGAACCCAAACAAACCGGAACAAAACCAAACATTAAAAATTTAAGAGAATGTTTAGAACAGTGTTTACTAGGGCTGGAGTAGGAAACCCGAACTTCGAATGACCAGAAGGCTCAAAATCCCGAATTTGACAATTTTTACAAATTTTGTAAATTTTTGGGTTTTATGTAAAATCAGGGGTTTAAAATTAAACCAACGAACCCAAACAAACCCAAACACATTTGGTAAAGTTTTTTTTGCTTTGGCATGACCTTTACGAAATTTGAGGGTTAGGCAGGAAACTCGAACTTCGATTGACCAGAAGGCTCAAAATTCCGAAACTACCAATTTCCTAAAAGTCATGCCATCAAAAGCACGAAATATATGTAGGTTTGTTTGGGTTTGTTTGGGTTCGTTAGCTCGATTAAAAATCCTTCATTTTAAACAAACCCAAACAAAGCCAAAAATTTACAAAATTTGTCATTTTGGAATATTCAAATTCGGGATTTTTTTTAGCTTTCTGGTTAATCGAAGTTCGTGTTTCCTACCCAACCCCAGCCGCGGTTGAGAGCTGTCGAGAGGCCAGACGTGGATGACCAGACGATGGGTCAGCGTCTCTTGACACGATCCAGACCTTTTTTTTTTGCCTTCGACGAACTCCAATGGGGTCTGAAATTTTTTTGGTGATTTTTTGGTGCTTTTCCAGTTGGGTCAGAAAAAGGGAGAGAAAAAGGGAGCCAAAGGGATCAAGGCAGAAACACTAGACCCAAGAAAAAGTGAAGATGGTGATGATTCGGATACTTCCAAGTTAAGTCCCCCTTGTTACTCGTGCTGGAACACCAAGGAGAGGGGCAAAGAGGGAGAAAGAGAGAGGCCCTCGACTACTCAGCTCAGGGTCGAGACATTTCCCGAACACGAAACCCGGTTGGGTCTCCCCTTCGTTTCAGCCTCATGGGAACTCCTCCAATGACAAGAAAACGCCTCAGCTTTGTTCGATACTCGAAGAAACAAAAAAAAAAAAAGACACTTCTCAGATACGCGACAGGGGTTTGTCTTTTACCAGGTCAAAAACCACTCCGCGAGAAATGCTCAAGAATATGTCATTTTGATGACCAAAAGATTTCGAAGACCGTACCGAAAATCCCCTGTCAAATATAGATTTTTTTTTTTTCACGGTTTTTAGAAGCCTCTTTTAAAAAATCAAAAACGACCTTTTTTGTTGTTACGAATAGAACAAACTAAAAATATAAACGGTTGAGAAAAAAATAAAAATACCATTTAATATTCTGAAATACGAACACGATTGAAATGCAAATATGAGAAAGTCGAGAAAGAAGTTTTGGGATCGAAATATTTCAACTGCATCTTCAATGAATTTTTTAAATTTTAATTTGATTCCATTCCATCACGGAGTGTGCAAAGAAAACCGAGGCTGGAATTAAATCCTCTGAGAACTGATTTATTTTTTATTAATTTTAATTACTTTTTTTCTTAATTTTATTTACATTTTTTAAAAATTTTTATTACATTTTTCCTTAATTTTAATTACATTTTTTCTTAATTTTAATTACACTTTTTTTAATTTTCTATCATCAACTTTTATTTTCTTTTGTGTACACAATTAAGGCAGGGGTTTTTTCCATGGAAACTTAGAAAAAATCATTTTTTTTACTATTTTCGAAATTTTTTTTACTATTTTCGAATTCGAAATTTTTTTACTTTTTTCGAATTCGAAAATTTTTTACTATTTTCGAATTTTCGAAATTTAAAGCGGCATTTTGAAGAGAAATGTTTGAGAATATTCTTTCAAAATGTGATGTGATGTATTTTTTGTGATCTTTCCTTTAAAAATAGATTTAAACGCGTTTATCTTTAACGTACTTTATACGTATGTGTAAAGTACGATTGTTGAATGAAAAGCGAAGAAAACAGAAAAATTGATCGCGACGTCGATTAGCTGGAAAAATAAAGTTTGAATTAAGATCGTCACATTGGGACGTGGTGAGACGATTTTTGCTCGTGCTGTCTCACGTTTATCGGGACTCGCGGGTTATATTTTGAGATTCGCTGGTTGGATTAGATCGTCGCGTATTTGCTCGCGGCTACGATGTACTCGGGAATTAAAAACGTCGGGCGAGCGTGCAAGAATCGAAATCTTATCGCGACCGAGCGACACAACATTCGGCGCGTTGAAAGAAAAAACCATGGTCTCTTCTTCGCGATTTCGATCTGCGTTTCAATCGATGAAACTCTTCGTCGAAAAACGATAATATTATTTTTTAATTCATTTCCATCGAAGCGTAAAGTAATCCGCGATGTCAAATGCAAATGTTTTACCAATCCACTTTTTCATAAAAATTTCATATTCAATTTCAAATTCTCGTAGTAAATCATTTTTCATAAAAAAATTCATATAAAATTTCAAATTCTCATAGTAAATCATTTTTCATAAAAAAATCCATATAAAATTTCACATTCTCATATTAAATCATTTTTATAAAAAAATCCATATAAAATTTCACATTCTCATATTAAATCATTTTTCATAAAAAAATCCATATCAAATTTCAAATTCTCATATTAAATCATTTTTCATAAAATAATTCATATAAAAATCACATTAAATGCGTTAACAAAAAACTGCTTCATAAAAAATTCAAATTAAATTAATATACAGTATTTCCGAGTTAACGATTTTTTTTTTTTTTCGTAAAAAAGTAATGATTAGAATAAATAATGATAATTTAAAAATATAAGATAATTATTAATCAAACATACAGTACAGTTTGGTGACCGATCGGAAATTAAAAAAATGTATTTCTCGTGCGACAAAAGTTCGATCGGTACAGACTATTGAAATACTCATAGAAAATGTTGAACAGATAAGCTCGATAAAAGCGTTCGATATTCGAATTAAAAAAAAAAAAAAACATTTTAAATATTTGTTATAAACAAATTGTTCAGACTCGAATCGAACGAACGTATTTCGAGACACTCTTCTTTTCACCCTCCCTGGGCAATTTCCAACACCCCAGGAAGTTGTAAGAACAAGACTTGTTCTCCAAGTTTGGTGGCTGGCAGGCAAGCCAGTTGCTTGCCTTATCCACATGAGAGAAAGACGAAGAGAGAAAAAGATATCTTCCGGGAGAAACTCGGCTCAATTCACTGTCACGCACGATCGTGGAAACGACTCTCTCTCTCTCTCTCTCTCTCTCTCTCTCTCTCTCTCGTTCCCGCTTTATTTTGCACTGAACGCATTCTCGTTTAAATCCTATCCCTCTCCGATTATTACGAGCCCGAGCGACATGTCCGCATCGCGAAAGGATTCAGTACCGAGAGTTCCAATGACGCGATCGTCGTCTTGACAGGAGAGACGACCCGTGAGCGATGCGGAGCAATGTTTATTCCATCCGTCTATTTTTAATTTATTCATGTATGTATGTATATATAGGTATATAGTATCCGAGTAACGGCCGTCAAATATTGTATAAATAAAATAATTATATTACTAATTATACAATAATAATAATAATAATAATAATAATAATAATAATAATAATAATATAATATTATATATAATATACAATAATAATATATAGTAATAATAATACTATTTATATAATTAAATGGTAAAAATTAAATAAAATACACTCTGAGGCGAGGGTTTTCAAAAAATTGAATGAATGGTCCATCCAGACTTGATCGGTCAATAATTAGTGTAAAAAAAAATAATATTTATTATTTTACAGTAAATCGAATTCAGTAATTAATTTAATTGTGTCAATAATTAATGTACAAAAATAATGTTTATTATTTTACAATAAATCGAATACAGTAATTAATTTAATTGTGTCAATAATTAGTGTAAAAAAATAATATTTATTATTTTACAATAAATCGAATTCAGTAATTAATTTAATTGTATACGTAATAAGTTAAATTCAGTTTATTTGTTAATCGGAATTTAATCAAATTCGTGAAATCCCTTCGAATTTTTTTTCCGTTTTAAACATGATTTTTTAAATGATTAAAAAACTTTTTTTTTTGATACTTTATTGGGTTTTCCTTACCTGTTTAATTGAAGAAAATCGAGGAAAACTGATTAAAGAGAAAACGATACGATCGATTCAAATGAAGCCAAAGATTTTTTTGTCTGTACGTTTGGGTTTGTTTGGGTTTGTTTGGATTTGAATATAGAGATATTTATAATTTAGTACTTACATTTATTCATGGTCGAAATAATACATGTGTTTTTCGTAGTATAAAAATTATCTGGTTTCGTCACTGTTGTGAACCGCTATTACGCTTTGGCCTTCGAATTAATTGGTGATTTTCGGCGCTACAGCATGCGAAGGCTGCCAATCACAAATACAGACTTGAAAACCACGTCGACAAGGCGAGAGTGTGTGCCTGCATATTTATATATATCGAATTGCCATTTGCGATTGGCAGCCTTCGGATACTGTATCGCCACCAATGGCTTGCTACGAATATATACCGGGTGGCCAAAAAAAAAGCAACGGACCTCCGAGTCCGATCCGAAAAAAATCCTTTAAATTAATGATGAAAGTTGAAAATTGAAAAATTTGAAAACTGAACAAAAGTTGAAAAATTAATTGTTATGAAAGTTGACATTTCTTAACAATACACCTCACAGAGTTCCGAGTTAAAATTTGGAGCCTCCTTAAAACCTCGTAAAACCTATTCTGTATTCTGAAACACTCAAAACGCAGGAAATCTCCTTAAGGGATCTTCTCAGTGTGAAATTTTCAAAAAATCGTTTTTTTTGCATTTTTGTACAGTAGGATACATTTTTGTAAATTTTTTCTCAAATGTTTAAATTGAAATTTATATTACTACGGTCGCTACAGCGTTTCTTGTAGAAAGGGAATGGTGTTTTTCAAAACGGTGTGCACTCTCAAAGCAAGAATTTTGAAGATATATATTTCCAATTTTGAGAGAACATTTTTAACGTTATTCTCTATCATACTGTGTAAGCTTTTCTTTTTTGGAAATATTCCTATTTTTTTTTACGAAAAACTGTCGAAAAAAAGTGCCAAATTCGATACTTTTTGTTCAAACCGCCGTCATTTTGTCAAATTTCAAAAAAACAACTTCCATAGCGCGATAGAGAACGACGTTGAAAATGTTCTCTCAAAATTAGAAACAGATATCTTCAAAACTCTTCCTCTGAGAGTGGATACCGTTTTGAAAAACATCATTTCGAAAAAAAGCGTTCGAAAAAACGCGAAAAAACGATTGACGGGGCTCTGTTAAATACTCCAAAAATACATTTTTCATTCACGATACGATTTTCCAAAAAGTATAATTTTCCTTTAACAAATCCCACCATTATTCACAATAAATTTTTCATAAAAAAAATCCAATCTTAAAACCGTTTAAACTTTTTTTTTCCATTTCGTATTCCCATTCAAAATTGCCGTTTTCAAAAAAAAAAAACAATTTTTGGTTTTGGGCCGGAGTTGCTCAACCCCTTAATATATTCGCGCGCGAACAAAGGAACTCCCAACTTCTCTATCACGCGTACAGTCTTTCCCCTCAGCCTGAACACGCTCGGATATTTATATTTGTATACACGCTGCTGGCAAAGAACGAAAACGGCGGAGGGGAAGAGGCGGGGGAGGGGGTTTGGGTTGGGTAAAGAGTAGGAGGAGAAAGGAAGATAGAAGACCGCACGGTATATGGGTCGTTCTTCTTTTTAACCTACAATAGTCTATCCTTCGTCTCATTATGGCATCTCTTTGGAGTATTGAAATTTATGGTTTTTTTTTAAATTTGTTTCGAATAAACGTCCATATTTTCTTATCTATTAATATTATGTCATTTTTCATTTTCTCTAACCAGCATATTTTATTCGTTTGTTTGGGTTTGGGGTTGTTTGTGTTTGGGTTTGTTTGGGTAGAATGACAGTGACAGAGTGGTAAACCGAAATGTGATCTCCACAGAAAAAGGCCACTCTGTCGCGCTATTTTAAAGAAAAACGACGTTAAAAAAGAATTTTAATTAGCCGAAAAAAAAACTTTAATTAGTCCTAATGAAAACACAGAAGAAAAATTTTTTTTAATTCCACAGAAGTCACAATTATGTGTAGTTCAAAAACCAAAAACAAAAACCAAAAAAAAAAACAGAAAAACGTCGTTTTATTGTAGGTTTAAAAGAAGAACGACCCATATACGAAATGACGAGTCGGCGCGCATGCTCGACCCGCAGTCGTGTATTTTGCACCCGCGAGTCTTTCGTTGAGCGATAATTCGTGAGAACGTGGGTGTGCGCGTACTCGTAAAATTCCCTCGCATCGGCTGTGGAAACGTACGTGTGTGGTGTATACGAAATTTGAAAGAAGCCGGTCCACGCCAGCGGTTTTTACGCGTCTCCACGTGGTTCCCGCGTATACGTTGGAGAAGCGGAGAAAAGACGAGGAGTGGGGGTAGCGGCGATGAAGAGGGGAGATCTACGACGCATGCGCACGGGATCACAGAAAGCGCGGGAAATTTAAACTCGTTCTCGGGATTTCAAGTTTTCTACTGTTAAAAATTGCGTATCGCGATGGGGAAAAAAAGGAAAAATGTTCAGAGGGTTTTCTAATTTTTTTTTTTTATAGATAATTGAGTTTCTGAATTTTGAAAAATTTAATTTTGAAAAAAAAAAGTGGGTTTGGTCGATCAGAAGATAGCTGACGATGAATTCTAATCCCTCCCTTCAGAAAATGTTCACTTGGTTTTTTTGTTTTCTATAAATAATTGAGTTTTTTAATTTTGAATAATTTAATTTTGAAAAAAATGTGGGTTTGGTCGATCAGAAGATCGCGATCGCTGACGATGAATTCTAATTCCTCCCTTCAGAAAATGTTTTGTTGGTTTTTTTGTGTTCTATAGATAATTGAGTTTTTTTTATTTTTAATAATTTAATTGTGAAAAAAAGTGGTTTTGGTCGATCAGAAGATCGCGATCGCTGACGATGAATTCTGTTCCTCTCCTTCAGAATTTTACAAAAAATTGAGTCGTAAAAATCCATGAATAAAAAAAAAAAAGAAATCCTACATTTTTGTTTTCGATCCACTCGACTATTTATTGCAATTTGTAACTCTCCAGCTCTCGTTCGTTGCTCCGTCTTTTTTTTTAATCATTATTAGTAACACGAATTTGTTTTATTTCCACAATATTGTGAATTCGATTCCCCCAGGCATGAAAATCATGCACAACGCCTGATCCGTTTGCCTTCAACGAGAAGCTACAATTTTTGTTTCTCGATGCTCCAGCCAAAGCGTCCAGAAAATAAACAAATAAAAAAAACACGCCGCTTTTTTTTGTACTTTATAACGAACGACCATCAATTTTCTTGCAGTAGTCGATGTTTTACGATCGAGCCATAACAAAACAAGAAAACGATTGTTCCTCGTTCTTCGAGTCTATCTCTCTCTCGTGACCCCTCCGGACCGTCAACGGTAGCCTCGTCATCGTTATCACCCAAAGTCGATGTCGACTTCCCTTCTCATCTTTTTCATCCTTCCTCCGCCCTGCCTTCAACCTTTTGTCCTGGACTGTACACTTCTTGGAATTACCGCGTATATTGCCGCGGAAAGCCAAGAGCAAGAGGGATACAACGAGTGAGATGAAAAATGAAAGGGATGAGGGAGGGGGAGGAAAAGAGAGAAAGAAAGAAAGAGAGAGAGAGAGAGAGACTGAACGTTGAAGAAGAAGAGGGAGCAAACGGATAATGTGTTTTTCTTCTCTCTCTCTCGCTCACTTGATCCACCAGTCTCTCCGGATTTTTCATTTTTTCCTCTTGTCTTCCCTCTTCCTCCTCCCCCCTCCTCTGTATTCCCTCCCCATCTCTTCTTAAACTCCATCTTCGTTTCTCTTCAGGATCTCGAACCCTCTCTCTCTCTCTCTCTCTCTCTCTTCGCTGCAAAGCTTATCTCTCTTCTTCTTTTTTCGTCACTCTCGCTCTCTACGGGACACACATATATACAGTCGATTACATCGAGTCCTGAACTCTCGTGTAGTTTTCTCCTCCTTTCTTTCCCCTTTCCCTTTGCCCCTGCCGGCGTCGTTCCTCGACGTCTCCCGTGTGTACGGTCTTCTCCCGCCGCGACCCCACCAAGGGTGCATCCACGAGAAAAAAAGTACTCGGGCCGTTCCTACAGTCGCAACTCTCGAACGATCGCTTTACTTCTGTAAATAAAGCTCCGATTTCTTGATTGAACCTCCCACTTTAATTTTTTATCCGTTGAGAAAAATTTATGAGCGCAAGAGGGCACAGGGAAAGTGCCCAAAAGTTGGTTTAATCCTGCATTTTTTCACTCGTTTTTTTTACCATTGGGTAAAGGGATAAGCCCGCTAGCGAACTATCATAAACGGTCACCCATCCGAGTATTGGTCGAGCGTGCAAAACGTTTTGAAAAAATCGAAACGTTGGCAAGGAAACTACCGGGAACCTTCGAAGCTCTAATACTAGCTACGAAAAAAAAAAAATTCAACGTAGCTTCTCCTCTCTGATCCCTGATTCAACTTTGTAAATTTACATTCTGCCGTTTCAGGTATCCTCTCACCCTTGCTCATCATTAAAACGACGGCCAATAAAGCGCGTAAATTATAGACAATGGGGACACCGTTTAAACTCTTCGGCCGTATCTTTTCTCTACCGATGTATCCTTTCCGGTTCTTGCGGTCGTTTTCCGCTTCACGAAACATTCTGTTGTATAGTGTTGTATAGACTCGTACATTCGTAATATTGGTGTGTCCCATAAGTTTCTTTTCTTTTTTTGTATCCATGACGTATCGAAAATGGAATCTTATGGGACAACCTAATATATTATAATGGTTTGGTAAATATGGATATTAATGGTCTGATAATATAATAATAATAATAGTTAACAATAATAATGCAAAAAATGTTACATTGAGGGCTGATAGTAAATCGACTAGTGATATAATAATAATAATATTAATATACGCTAACAATGAAAAAAAAAACAATAGATCGAGGAACCCAAATTTGAGACCCGAAATTCACAGTGATTTTCAATTATTTTTTTTAACTGGAGCATTGGAATTAAGAGGTTAAGATTTTCTAAACAATAAATATAAAATCTTGTCGTCTATGAGTTTTTTTTTTAAATTAGGAAATTCTGGTAAAGTATGAGGATGTTATTAATTGGTATAATTATACAGTCAAGAGTTATAAATATATTTATAATATAATATGATAGAATAATGGAATATGCACTAAAATTATCGTCCCATGAAAATCTCAACGTGATGTTATTAAATCAAAATTATAAAAATTATAAGAATTATAAAAGTTATAAAAATTATAAAAATTATAAAAATTATAAAAAGTATAAAAATTATAAAAATTATAAAAATTACAAAAATTATAAAAATTATTAAATCACCTGACTCGTTGCGATAATTCACCACTCTCGAGTATTTCCTTTTCGTGATATTTTACTGTCGCAATTTTTTTGTTCTTTTTTAACTTTAGTGATATTTGGCCGACATTTCGTCACTGTCAACTGGAATTCAGATTTCGTTCGAGAAAAGGAAGGTTCATCCTCCAATGAGTAAAAATTTAACGCGTACGAGAAACAGATGCCGAGGAGAAAAAAAAGAGAAAAAAAGAGAAAAAAAAATAAAATAAAGAAAAGGCGGGGAGGAAGCATCGACGCTTACTCCAAGAGATCGCGACCTGATCCCAGAGGGAGACGCCGATAACTCTCGTCGCGCCATTCTCAATAACTCGCGGGATTCGAACCCTCACAAGTCTGCACATTACACATACGCGTGCGTATGGGCTCTTCCGTGCCAATTGGGCCAAAGTTCCATTCAACTCTTCAATCGAGTCTTCATTGATCGATGTAAATATTTAAATGAGTATATTGAACATTTACTAAATTGACTAAGATATATAAGATATATTATATTTATCTTTATATTTTATATTATTATATTTATATTTATATTTATATTATATTTATATTTATCTTTATATTTATATTATTATATTTATATTTTATATATTAAGGTATGTTATATATTTAGAATTCTTAGTATATATTATATTAAGCCTTCTTTTAGCCTAATATTAGCGAAGCAAAAAAAAATCTTCAAAATTAGACGATTATGGGACAACGGTATATTTTTTATATACGTCGAAGTTTTTTTGGACAAGTCGGAATCGAATGTCTCCTAGACGTGCATTCACGTGCCGAGGCTCTTACGATGAGATTCTCCGGAGATGAAAGCACATAGGCTTCCAAAGGTTGGCGAACAAAGCAATGAAAAAAAAATAGTGACTCGTTATCGACGGGTCTTTTACGTCAATTGGTCACCACGCTCTATCTCCTTCTCTCCCTCGTGATAATTAACGTGATAATTAAGTGGTCTGTTAATGAAACCCAGAAATGACGATTTTTTTCAAAAATTTACTTAATCAATATTATTACGATTTTTAAATAATCCAGTTTTAATATTTTTGTTTGGGTTTGTTTGGGTTTTACAATTTTCCACGCGGAACTAAAAAATGACAGTGCGATGTTCGAAAGTGAAAATTCTCTCAAATAACTTTCTCAGCGATCCACTTCCTAATAGGCCGATGAGATACAAAAAAATGGAACTCACGAATACTAGGATCGTGTCGTTTCAATAAAAAAAATTAGTGATCAATTTATTTTTATAATTTGTTTTTTTTTTTATACAAATATTTAACTGATTTTATTTTTATTGAATGTTCAATTTATTTTTATTTATTTTTATTGTATTTTATTTAGCAACCAAAACAAACCCAAACAAATATTTAACTTATTTTGTTTTTATTCAATGTTCAGTTTTTAAAAATTTGTTTTTATTGCATTTTTTTTTGTTTTCATGTTTGATCGCCCCGTGTTCGGAGACTAGAAAGTTTTACGGAACTTTTCGGATGAATAATAGGACTACGAGATGCGTACGTTTTTTTGAAAGTGAAAGTTGGCGACGAAAAATCTTCAGCTCCGATAACGTAATCGAGTACAAACGTGAAACTTTTCCTTTCTTTTCTTTCCAACAATTTCATTTTTCTTCGCGATCATTCTGATCGTAGACGAATTTCTGAATATTCTGAAAGTCGTACTTGAAAACCGATTGGTTTTTTTTTTTCATAAAAAAATTTTTTTTTTAATTAAAAAAATTAAAATTAAATTATTCAAATAAAAATATGATTAAATTCCGGAATTTCAAATATACTAGAAAAAGAATGCTGCTATTGGAAAGTAGTTCGAAAACGATTAGAAATTCGGTTTGGGACGCGTCATTTTTTTGTATCACCCTAATTGGTATTTGAAGGAGAGAAAATACGTAAGAGGCCGTTTGACGAAAAAAAAAAAAATGTCGGTGAAAGTGAAAGTGCGTTTCGGAGCGATCTTATGTATGAGACGATATTCATCCTCGGCGTCTAATACTTCGCGGCCGAAAAAGTCGTCAACGTATTAAGTGTTTCACATCTTAACGACGAGGGAATGTCGAAATTTGTTATCTGTAAGCTATAGATTAAAATGTTGAAAACGCTTCACGAATAATATTACAGCGAAGCAGCATAGATTATATATATATTTTTATTATATATATATATATATTTATAGTATATTTGATTATATTTTTATATTTATTTGATATATTTTTTATAATAAAATATTTTTCTAAAATAAATTAACAAATGCCTTTTTATCACAGTTGGTATTATTTGTATTATTTCGTATTGATAATCGAATACAGATCGAATAAATAATTGGGTAATTAATATTCCAATCAATTTTTCTAAATTATAAAAAATCCCTATATTATAGGAATTTTTCAACTAATTTGTGTATTATAGAAAAAATCGTATTCCATTTTAATTAATTGGCATTGTAATCTCAATTTTAATCAATTTTATCCAATAAAAATTGGGATTTATTAATTTATTAATTTATTAATTTATTAAATAAAAATTGGGATTAATTAATTTAAAATTGTGTTTATTATAATTAAAAATGGGATAACGTAAAAAATTTTCTTACGTTAATGATTTTTGAAAAACGTTTTCCACATTGGTTGGTTTTTTAGTGGCAGTCTTTGAAAAAATTGTTCCTTTTTATTCGACGGTCCTTCAGTACCGTTTCCACTCATCCTTGAGGATCGCAAGTTAAAGAGAGTTTACAGCGGACCTGGCCAATAATCTTGTCCTTTCTTATACGCTTGTTCGCGTTGACGTCACAGACGATGACAATGAAGGGGTTCGTCCACATTGCGACGTCGAGGTAGGGAGATCATTTGACCCCACTCATTGTTTCTAATCCCACAATAAATTGAAGCAGCTGTACGAGCAATTGATACGAATTTGCCGTACAGTCCGACCAACAATCCAAACCCATTGAGGCCTTATTTGCTTGCCATTGCTAAGTTCATATGCAAATGATCATTCCAGGATTACGAGCTCGATTTTTTTATTACTTCAACGATCGATAAAAATCGTGCTCCATTAAAATTCAAATTAATATATAAAAAGACCAAAATGTTATATAAAAATTAAAATAATATATAAAAAACCAAAATTTATATACAAATTAATATATAAATTAATTTTAATTAAATATTAAATATAAATTAATATATAAATTAATTTATAAAAGTTATATATAATATATTTTGTATTTCATAAAAATTTTTTTTTTGAAAATGACATTCGAGGCTTACCATCTCGATTTTTTTATTACTTTAACGATCGATGAAAATCGTGCTCCATAAAAATCCAAATGAAAATATAAAAAGACCGAAATATTATATAAAAATTCAAATAATATATAAAAAACCAAAAATGATATACAAATTAATATATAAATTAATTTAAATTAATTATTAATAAAATTAATTAAATAATGATTAAATAATAATAAATACTTAAATAAAAATTAATATATAAATTAATTTACAAAAGATATATATAATGTATTTCGTCTTTCTTTTTTTTTTGAAAATGACGTTCAGTGAGTGTACTAACGTTATTTAAGGGAAATCGTGATAATTGATGGAAGAGACTCGAAAAACGTGACACTGCTGACACGATTTTCGTTTTATACGCCAAGTTCGGAGTCGTTTTGAATTTCTTTTTTTTTCATTTCGTACAGATCTAAGCATCGCCGAGACTCGTTTTATATTCTGCGAACGTTAGCATTTCTATGTGCCCAAACGCGAGAGCATTTTATTTCGTTTGACCAACGTACGAATATTATTCCTCCTTTGTTTCCCCACTTTCAAAGCGAGGCCACCAAATCGAGGGACTAAGTAGAAAACAACATGTGCACACGCAAAAGTAATAAAAAAAACAGATGGTGGAAAGTAAAAAATATACATAACGGAATACAAAATAGAAAAAAATAAGCGAGGCTAAATCATAGGAAAAAAACGACTTTCGAACAAAAATAAATTCTAGAAACGAAAAAAACCGAGAATTTGCATAATTCGTTATTATAAAACGAATAAATTCGTGAGAACGTTTAAAGATTAAAAAAATGCTTTTTCAAATTCTTTGATAACCCAAAATAAAAAAGTGTAAAGAAAAATAAACCCAAAATAAAAAGATAACCAAAAATAAAAAGATAACCCAAAATAAAAAAAGATAACCCAAAAAAAAAATACATCGAACGTCTCGAAAGGTTCTCTTAAATATTTGTGTCAAATAAAAATAACGATTCAAAGTTATAAATTTGGGAAATCGAGAAAATCGTCTTTTTTCAATTTGATCGTGCATAGGCCCTTTGATGCAAGTAAAAAAAAAATAAAAATACGTCTTTAACGATTTGGCGAAAAAATCCAATGAAAAGGAATAACAAAAAATCGCTAATAACGATAGAAAAATAATAACAATGAAAATAAATTGAAAAAAATATGTAACGAACCCAAACAAATGTAACAAAATAACAATATAATCAGTCATTGAGAAAACTAGTAAGAAAATTACTAATGATAATGAACAACGAAAAATAATAATAAAATAGGTATTCGTCTATAGCACATGAGGCGACAGCAGGAGCATTCCGAGATCCTCCGAGGTCTCTTACGAGTCTCGGACTCTCCGTTTATCGGTAACGGTAGGAGCCAATACACAAATAAGTCCCGTCGGTATTACAAATTCTCGTTAATTCATGCGCGAGTCTCTCCGGAGACTTTGAGTATTCAAGCGAGCGAGCTATCCGTAGGAAGTCTGGTACGTGACGTTGCTGTCAAGAGGTCCCATAATATCTCCCGTCTCTTCGGGTTCTCCGACTCCCTTGCTGGTCAATAAGGCCCAACGTGGCGTTGGAAAATCCAAGGGGAGACGTCTGCGTTGATAAAAAAAATAAAAGCGTGTCTGCGGAGAAGAATGGCTCGAGAGGAAGCCAAAAAAAAAAATAAAAAAATTTTAAAAAATAAAATATATAGAATAAATAAAATTAATGAAATAAATAAAATAAATAAAATAAATAAAATGAATAAAATAAATAAAACAAATAAAACAAATAAAATAAATAAAAGAGGTGGGCTAGGACTCACGAACGTTCGATTCACCAGAAGGCTCAAAATTCCGAATTTTAATATTCCGAAACTCCAAATTTCCTAAAGCTTTAAGAAATTTATGTTTGGGTTTGTTCGGACTCGTTAGTTTGATTTTAAATCTCTGATTTTAAACAAACGCAAACAAATAAAAATGTTTACAAAATTTGTAGTTTCTCAAATAAAATTAATTAAAAAAAAGAGAAAATTATGGAGAGGGTACGTGGGTTTGTTTGAGTTTGTTTAAAATCAAGGGTTTTAGAAGGCTCAAAATTCGAATTTTAATATTCCGAAACTCCAAATTTCCAAAAGCTGTAAGAAATTTATGTTTGGGTTTGTTCGGATTCGTCAGTTTGATTTTAAACCCTTGATTTCAAACAAACCCAAAGAAAACAAAAAATTTACAAAATTTGTAGTTTCTCAAATAAAATAAATTTTTAAAAAATAATGCGGCGAGAAAGAAAAAATTCTGGAGGCGGGGGGAGGGACAGGGAGGAAGGAACGAAGTCAGGAGAGGGGGGAGGGATGGAATTGCCGCCGCCACGACGTACCACATCGCGCATATGAAACGCGGCTTGTCGTTACACGTGTTTTACGCCTCGACTTTACGTGCTCTCCTCCGTCGTTCGTATTCTTGGATGCATTGAAGAAACCTCGCTCGAAGAAATTCACCGAGAGAGTTCCGCTCGTAGGCGCACGCCATTTCCAATCTCCGACAGTACGAAGCCTCCTGCCGATCCAGACAGCAATGATCGGCACTCTTAGACTCGTCTAAAATCGTGCTCGAGCGAAATCTATATCACCTGCTCGAATGAAACGTTTGACTCGCCAATGCCACGATCCCGGAGTCATTCGGAAGTATATATGTATCGCTGGTGCAATTATCAGGGTTGGGTAGGAAACACCAAGTTCGATTGACCCGAAGCCTCAAAATTCCAAAACTACAAATTTCTTAAAAGTCGTGCCAACAAAAGCACGACATTTGTTTGGGTTTGTTTGGGTTCGTTAGTTTGATTAAAAACCTTTGGTTTTAAAGAAACAAAAAAAAAGGCAAAAATTTACAAAATTTGTTTGCGTTTGTTTGGGTTGGGAGAAGGCTCGAAATTCCTAAACTACAAATTTCGTTTGGGTTCGTTAGTTAGGTTCGTTTGTTTGGGTTCGTTAGTTTGATTTAAAAACCCTTGATTTTAAACAAAGCCAAAAATTTACAAAATTCGTTTGCGTTTGTTTGGGTTGGGAGAAGGCTCAAAATTCCGAAACTACAAATTTCCTAGAGGTGTTGCCAGCAAAAGCACGAAATTTGTTTGGGTTTTTTTGGGTTCGTTAGTTTGATTTAAAACCCTTGATTTCAAACAAACCCAAACAAAACCAAAAATTTACAAAATTTACCGTTTCGGAATATTGAAATTTGGGAATTTGAGCCTTCTGGTGATCCGAAGTTCGAGTTTCCTACCCCACCCCTAATTATCGATATTAACCATGATTTTGATGGACGTTCTTGTAAAGTGAATCAATTATAGTTGCATGATGACTTTTTGATTTCCCTTTCTTCGATTTTGACCTAAAATAGCTGGATCCAGAAAGAATCGAAATTTTCAAAACGACAAATTTGCCGTTTTAACGGTTCGTGAAAACAGCTTATCTGAGCTAACGGTTGAATAAATTAGTTTTTTATTTGACCTTCTATAATTTTTTTTTTTTCAAACGAATCAATTTCAAAATTGTGTTTTTTGAGAAAGCTGTCAAGAGCAAGAAGCACATGCGGCGGAATCGAAAATTTCTCCGATATCGCCCAATTGGCTTGTTGGATATCCATCGTCATCAACGCAAAACGGCATTCCATTGCTTATCTGTGTAGTCAAGTAGTTTCCATTATCAGCGCACAACATGTCGAATCCAGTATTTTCTTCTTCGTATATGACAGAAAAAAAAAAAAAAAAAAAAAAAAAAAAAAAAAAAAAAAAAAACGGAAGATTGATTGACACGAATCACAATGGGTAACGATCGATTTCGAGTTTGTTTGGGTTTGGGATGTAGGTAAGTATACTTGCTGCAATTCATCAAGTTGAAATTAGCGACGTCTCCACCGTAGGCCTGAATCTGTTTACCGTCTTTCCAAGCGCAATGAACCCTAATGTAGAATATAGTATCAACCAACCCATCAGCCATTTTTTCTCAAATCCTTCGTTTGGATATTTGTCCATAGTAATCCTATGGATAACGACAGTCGATGAAGGACTCACACTCTTTTGACGTATTTTCTCGCGTCGTAACTCCCGTCGTAATCGCATCGAGGCATTTCGATATGGGAGCCCTTGGTGCCATGAGCCTCGAGTTTCCGTAGGACCGTTATCCTCGCGAGAGTCGCACTTTCGCATTCCCTCTCGTAGCGTTGTTTCAAGTCACTCGGCTTCTCCGCGTCTGTAATTAGTCATCATTGCGCAATCGTTTCTCATTCGTACACTCATCTTTTCGCGAAAGTACTAGTTATAGTTTAATTTTTTTTTGGTTACTACTAGAAAGTAATAGTTTCAGTTTTCTAGTTTCCTAGTTACTATTAGAAAGTAATAGTTTTAGTTTTCTAGTTGCTACTAGAAAGTAATAGTTTTTGTTTTCTAGTTGCTACTAGAAAGTAATAGTTTTAGTTTTCTAGTTGCTACTAGAAAGTAATAGTTTTAGTTTTCTAGTTGCTACTAGAAAGTAATAGTTTTTGTTTTCTAGTTTTCCAGTTAATACTAAAAATTACGAGTTTTAGTTTTCTAGTTTTCTAGTTACTACTAGAAAGTTCTAGTTTTAGTTTTCGTTTCCTAGTTACTACTAGAAAGTACCAGCTTTACTTTTTTTTAGTACTTTCTAATTATTACTAGAAAGTACTAGTGTTTCTAGTTTCTATTAAAAATATATATAAATAGTCATCATCTGAAAAAAAACTAGTTCTCACAGCAAGGAAGATATCGCATCATCGACGCTGGATAGATTCGTTCCGTTGGCCTTCCAGTTTCCGGTTCAACGCACCAGCACATCCCATTGTCGCATTGCAACTTTTCGTAATTTCCATTTTCCATGCAATGAAGCGAAATGTCCTTCCTTCCGGTTGTTTCTTCCAGGTCGTCCCGATGCTTGCTGCAAGCTGAAACGAGTCAGCTGATTCGAGCCTGTCGGAAAATCAGCCCAGTTATCACTAAAGTCTTACCGCAAGTTTCGGTCGTCATCGAAGATGCCCAGAACCAGCCAAAAATTCTCTCCTGTTTGCCTGGACTGCAGCAGAAACATCTGTGTGCGAGCAATTCTTGGTTTTAATTTCTTGTTAATTATCAGCTTTATCGATGTGCAAAAATCTCAAAATTCCGAATTTGAATATTCCAAAATGACAAATTTTGTTAATTTTGTTGTAATATTTGTTTGGGTTTGTTTAAAATCAAGGGTTTAAAATCAAACTAAAGAACCCAAACAAACCCAAATAAATTTTGTACATTTTTGGCTTTGTTTGGGTTTGTTTGAAATCAAAGGTTTTTAATGAAACTAACAAACCCAAACAAACCCAAACAAATTTCGTGCTTTTGCTGGTATGACCTTTAAGAAATTTCTAGTTTGCGAATTTCAAAAATTCGAAATTTTGAGCCACCTGGTCAATCGAAGTTTGGGTTTCCTACCCAACCCTTAGAATTTTATCGGAAAGACTCGAATGCATCAACTGATAACGTAATATTTGAATAGGGCTAGCACTTTTTGTCTAACCCAAACAAACCCAAACAAACGATTACTTGCCATTAAAGCAGCACTTTTTGTCTGACCCAAACAAACCCAAGCAAACGCTTACCTGCTACTAAAGCCTGTTCCTTTACACACGAAGTTGTCCGTTGGATCAAGGTCTTTGCACGAAGGCTGCACGATACAATCCGGTGCTCCAAAAATTGTTATCGTAATAAAGTTTATAACGAGAATTGGCCTGACTACGGATAAATTCATGTTTTGCTTGTTGGGTACGTTCCACTTATCGAGAAGGATCCAATTGACCGATGCAATTGTACTGGCGAGTCTATCGCGTTTTGCAAATATACAACGCACTTTCCTTCCCTTATCTTATCAACGAAAAATCCACGGAAACAGGAAAGAAAAATATGGGGGGCAGGGAAACGTTACTAATCGGTTTATCTCGATATCTGGAAAGGGGAGAATGGGAGGAGAAATAAAACGATTATCTGCTGAAAAGTGCAGCTTTTTCTATTGAGATAAGAAAAAACGTTATCTTTTCATTGATGATACGGGGTTGGGTAGGAAATGTAAACTTCGATTGACCAGAGGGCTCAAAATTCCGAATTTTAAAAATTCTCGAATTACAAAATTTTGTAAAGGTTATGACAAAAGCAAAAGCTTTACAAGTTTGTTTGGGTTTGTTTGGGTTCGTTTGTTTGATTTTAAGCTCTTGATTTTAAATAAACCCAAACCCAAATTAATTTTCTATCTTTTAAAGTGATCGAAAATGATGACGCGATGCAAAAGAAGAAAAGAAAAAGGGGTGTTTTTTTATTTTCTGTAAAAATTTGAGTTTCCGGCAGATTCGAAATCGAAACCCAACAAACCCAAACAAACCCAAATTAATTTTCTATCTTTTAAAATGATCGTAAATTATGACGTGATGCAAAAGAAGAAAAGAAAAAGGGGTGTTTTTTTATTTTCTGTCAAAATTTGAGTTTCCGGCAGATTCGAAGTCGGCAATTTACCATCTGTTGGTTGAGTGCACAACTGCACGTTGACTTTTCAAAATCGAATTTTAAGAACCAAATTTCGATAGTTTGAAGTCGGCAAGTTACCATCAGCCAGTAATGTAAAAATTTTGTCAATTTATTTTCACAATTGAATTAGAAAATTGCGAATTCGTTTTGGAAATTTAAGGTTCAAGTGATTTTCGAATTAAATATTTGGAAAGCAGTGTTTCAAAACCAGCTTTTTTTTAATTTTTCTCGGGCTTATGTAATTTCCAATTTTGCTTCGTTTTAAATCTGATTTAGAATAATTAGTAAAATTTGTTTTTTTTTAATTAAAATTTTTCTTGATTATGATTGTTCTTCGTGCTGTACATCGTATGACATTTTGATGGCACTTGCTTTTCGAATTAGTATAGAAACGAGCGTGCAAGTGTGCGAGATAGCTTATCAACTTATCTCGTCGCTTATATACCTTCATAAGAGATGGAGCTCGAGTTAAATTGACAGAAACGATGCCTTGAGTAGCGGCATTTATATATACGTTTAAAATATTGTTGCTCGAACGTGCACGAGGTACTTCATTCCCAGTCGTCAAAAATCTATACTATTCACTTTCAAGTTTTCAGAAATCCACGAACAAGAAAATTCACTTCGATAGACGTCGAGTAGGAAATCCAAACTTCGAATGATCAAAAGGATCAAAATTCCGAATTTGAAAATACCGAAATTACAAATTTCGTGAATCTTTGGGTTTTTTTGGTTTTGTTTAAAATCAAGGGTTTAAAATCGAACTAACGAACTCAAACAAACCCAAACAAATTTCGTAAACCTTTACAAATTTGAATAATTACTTATTCAAACATAAATTTTGTAACTAAAATTTCCTAATTATCGCAGCAGTAATTCGAGTACAAAAATTTGGAAAAAAAAATTTGATATTTTTATCCAAATATTCGTATTCGCATCGCTACCGCAATTATTATCTTTATAATTTAATTAATTAAAACTTGTTCAAAAGAGCTTAAAAAAATTTTCAAAAATAAAAAAAAAAATTCCCTAGCCTATCGACGAGGTGAATCGAAAAAAAAAAACGAAACGATGCATTCCAAAAGAAAATCCTTTCAGGGTTGCCCGGGGAGTTTAACCACATGGGCACACAAATAGGAGATTTAGTGGAGGAATAGTGAGTGAAGAACGAGCGGGCAGCGTAATCAAAAAACCGGTTCTCGGGAGAAGAAAAAATCTCAAAAAGTGTACTCGCGAAAGACGACTCTCGGGATGTAAGCTTTCGCGCCGCGGGGCCCCCTTAACGCTTCTCTCCCCGCGTGAAATCTCGCGCAAAGATTGATGATCAACTGGATCGGTGTTCCATCATTGCTCTCTTGTATACCTGATATTCAAAAATAAAAGCAAAAAAATGGTAACACGAATACGTTCATAATTCTATTCGTTTTCGTTTCAAACGTTTTTTTAAACGATTTATTTATGTATTTTTATTTTTGAATTTGTTTATTGATTATTCATCTTTATCTATTATTTATTTATGTATTTCCTTCAGTTTCTGTATTCACCATGTTTTCATTTAGCATTATTATTTATTTATATTAGTTTCTCTATTTATTATTCCCTTTTTTTATCCTAATTATTTATAAACCATTTTACGGTTAAGGTTTACGAAATTTGTTTGGGTTTTTTGAGGTTCAGGATTTTATTCGAGAACTTTTACTTTTACGTAAAAACTTACTTAAAGTTTACTTAAAAACTAAAAAAAACTTACTTACTTAAAAAGCTTTAAAATTTTTTTTAAAGTTTACTTAAAAACTTAGCAAAGTTTACTTTAAAACACATTCGTGATTTTAACCATTTTCTCATTTATCACCATTTTCTCATTTAGCATTATTATTTATTTATATTAGTTTCTCTATTTATTAATCCCTTTTTTTATCCTAATTATTTATAAACCATTTTACGGTTATGGTTTACGAAATTTGTTTGGGTTCGTTGAGGTTTGGGATTTTACTCGAAAACTTTTACTTTTACGTAAAAACTTACTTAAAGTTTACTTAAGAACTAAGAAAAACTGACTTAAAGTTTACTTAAAAACTAAAAAAACTTACATACTTAAAAAATTTTACAATCTTTTTGAAAGTTTACTTAAAAACTTACCAAAGTTTACTTTAAAACTCGTTCGTGATTTTAAACTCTTGATCTTAAACAAACCCAAACAAAGCCAAAAATTCACCAAATTTGTAATTCCGATATATTCAAATTCGGAATTTTGAGGCTTCTGGCATTGAAAATTCGGGTTTCCTACCCCACCCCACTTTTTTTTACATCCGCAGTAAAAATTAAGTATGCTCTATTATTTTTTTTACAAAAACCATATTTTTCGTCCTCGCGAGAGCGTGGCATTGTTAGTGAGAAATCAGTAGATAGGACAGGTCTTTCGGGTCTCTCGGGCACGTAATAACCGACGATGAATCGCGTGGTCGTTTTATTTCGTCGTTTGCAGACGCGCACACGTCGACACGGACGTCCTGGTCGCTCGAGAGATAAGCTCTTATCGGACTTCATTAAGCATGAATGATGATCAAGCGAGAAAGAAATAAAACGAAATCGTATGCACAATCTCGGCCATAGACCGTTCAAGTTCATTTACAAAATAACAAACCACGCAATTAATTATTATTTTTCGAAATATCTGATTAAAAAAAGGAAAAGTATGTCAAAAACTGAGTAGAACTTACGTACAATCGGTTTAATATTAGCCTAAAAACACTAAATAAAAAGACCAGAGAATAATTATCGTTATAAAAGTGGTTATTGTTATTATTATAAATATTGTCACTTTTATCAGAAATTTGGGATTAGTGATGATTATGATATCGAATATTTATTATTATTATTATTATTATTATTATTATTATATTTGTTATTATACTTAATATTGTTATTTAATATTATTATTTTGTTTACATTGCTTTCACAATTTGAACAGGATAATAATAATAAATGATTATTAAGTTAAATGATTATAATTATAATTAGATAATATAATTAATATAATTATAGTAAATAATTATTATAAATTAAATTATTATTATTGTTATTCATTATTATTATTATTATGGAGATTATTAGGGGAAAAGGATTGTATCGGTCGAAAAACAGAGTGCTGCGTTAAAACGACTTTTCTCCCCATTTCTTCGATCTTCCGTGCTAAGAGACCAGCGAAAACCCGTTCGACAACTTTTACTCCCTCATCGCGTTGCCCTTTTTTTTTGTTTTTATTTAACAGCGCCATCTCGAATCCCCAACCGTTCGTTTTCCCAACTCGTCTTCCGACGATCAATTGAAATAAATAAATATTAATTTTATTTCGTTTTTAATATTTGTTGTTACAGCGACAATAGAAATAGATCATTTGTGAAAATTTCAATTGTTTAGCTATCCCGGTTTTTGAGATACAGCTTGGTGACAAACGGACGGACAGACAGCTAAGGCTTAGTAATAGGGACCCCTTTTTTACTCTTTGGGTTTGTTTGTGTTTGTTTGGGTTTTTTCAACCCTTTTTTACCCTTTGGGTACGGAACACTAATAATGATTTTCGTTATCAACCTTAAAGATTTTATCAAAGATCTTTATCGTTATCAAAAATATCGTTATCAAAGATAACGTTATCAATAATATCGTTATCAAAGATAACGTTATCAATAATATCGTTATCAAAGATAACGTTATCAA
>JAPYZJ010003147.1:0-24664 GCA_030522765.1 Ophioninae sp. B BG-2022a | reverse complement strand
CTGATGAGGTTGGGAAAGACACAATGGCAAAAGGGTGCTTGGAGAATAAAATGCGATTTTTTTAGATCAGAGAAAGTGATATTCTTAGCTGCAATATTTTTTTAATATTATTGAACGTTTGGTTTTGACTTGCAGGAATTTCTCATAATTTTCGGAAGTTGAAGACTGAATTTTTGGTATTATTAAACATTAACGGAAGTCGAAACTCGATTTTTAGGTATTGAAAATCGAATTTCAGGGATTCAAAAACATTTTCGAATGTCCAATCTCGAATTGTAGGAACTCGAAAAAATTGTAGAAACTCTTAATTCCCTTTGTAGTAACTGTTAAAAATTACCAAAAGTCCGAAAGTCAATTTTTGATTTGTAGTACTCGTAAATAAATACTCAACATTGAATCTTATTTTCTAGTTATCGTACAAAAATACCGCTAGTCAAATCTCGTCTGATAATATTCAAGAAAAATTACTAAAAGTCAAATTTCGAATTGGACTGAATTTATAAAATTCCAAGACGTCGAATCTGCAGTTTCAGTCATTGTAAAAAATTATCAGAAATAAAATTTTCAGTTAACAATAAAAAATGATACATAAACGAAATTCAATTTGTAGTAACTATTGAAAATAAGTAAAAATCGAATCTCGATTTTCTTGGCGATGCAAATTGATTGGAGATAAAAATCTTTGAATTGTTAGATTCTCAACAATTCGAAAATATACGGTTGGTGGACTGGCCCTTCGCGTTTGTCGAACCCCTGCTGTAGGTGGACACATGCAGTGGTGGCAGGCGACCCACGGTGTGCCATTAATTGAAGCTGCGTGATTAATGCCATGTGCCACATTTGGCAGTCTGGCAGAATCCTTCAGTCTACACTGGCCATTCACTCTCTCTCTCTCTCTTTTTATTTTATTATTTTTATCTCATCTTTACTTTTATTTTCTTTCTTGTTTTCCTTATTATATAACATTAGCTTTATTATTATCATCCTCTGTTTTTATTTTCTCATTCTGTTATCTTTAAGTTGCTATCATTATATCATTCTGTACTTATTATCATGTTAAGTTTGGTTTAAGTTTTATGGTATAATTTTTATTTTTTCTTTTGCCCGAAAGTTGCGACTAGGGCATAATAAATCATATCATATCATCATCACCATCATCTCTTTTTTCCCTTTTTTCTCTCGCGGAGAGAAAAAGGAGAAGGGCGAGAATCGTCAGATTAACTGTTTATCCAAAACCCTTCCCCATTCCTCTTTTTAATTTTTAATATTCCCTCCTATGCCCTTTCGACCTTGACACATGACCTTTTCCACTTCAAATCACTTCCCTCCTGATTATTCGTTTTCCAACTGGTCTTTCGATACTCAATTTTCCAGCGGTCACCCATCCAAGTATTGTCTTAGATCAAAATTGCAAGATAGGGGATGATACCATCATGGCTGTACACCAATATCCAACATTCATAAATACCTTTATCCACTTATCGATTTATTTATCAAATTAAGTACCTTCCAATATCATAAATTATTTATCGATCAATCTAAATCTATTTATTCATCCTTCCCAACGCTCTCGTTCGATTGTCTTTTTCCTATTCCATTTGCCTTCATATTATAATCATCTTCGTTGGATTTAGAAATTCCTCATCTTCGTTGGATTTAGAAAACCTAGACCTTTGTCAGGTCGACGTCTCCCAACTTGGCGTCGAAAATCGGTAGGTCGAGTTTCCTGTCCCAGTGCCCGAAATAAATATCAGCCCACCCCCTCATCCTCCTATCTTCACGGTGCCACCATTTTCGACGACTTCCGGTCTTCGATGACTTCCGGTAGCTGAGAAACTATTTTAAAACGGCTTTGAAAAAAATGGCATTGAACAGTTGCGACCTACCTCCGGTTCTACAGTTTCAACAGGGCAATCGACGATCACCCCAATATGAGCCTACATGTATATTCCAAATACCCCACATCTCCGCAGTTTTCGGTGTGGACAACTCACCCTCGACGTCCTCTCTTTTACTGCAACCCTCCTCCTATTGGTATTCAACGGAGTAAGAGGGTTTGTTTGGGTTAGGTGCCCCCACCCCTAACCCCCGAATTCGCCATGAGCTTCCGAACAATCTGAAGAATTGGCTTACACCCTTAACTTCTCTGTCTAGCATGTAAATATTTATTGTTTATAAAAATGATTAATAATTAATAAGTGGCATCGAGGTCCCTATTCCTCCTGAGCGTGGGTGAAGGATATCTACTTACCGTTCAAAACTTTCACACGACCCGGAAGTCGTAGTCATAGCACACCTGATTCATAATTATTAAAAGATTCTCAATTGTTAACATTTTAATAACGAAAATAATTATAAAAAGTTTAATTATGAAAATAATTTTTAAAAGATTTTCAATTATAAAAAGTTTAATTATGAAAATAATTATGAAAAGTTTAATTACGAAAATAATTATAAAAAGTTTAATTATGAAAATAATAAAAATCGTAATTATAAAAATTATTATTATTCATTTAATAATCATTAAAAGCATTTAAGGGCTCTCCATTATTTTTCTATCTATGTGAGGGCCATCTAATTATTCTTTAAAACGTTGATACAAACCGGAAGTCGTAATAAAACCACATCTCATTTCTCAGCTGTCTCTTTTCCTCCACCAGCTTATCCATACTCTCGTCCTCTTTTTCTCCAACTCTGTCTCTCTTCTGCATACACTTTGCACTCGCGACCAGTTTTTGGCCCCGCGACGTGTACACCCTCGAACAAGGTTGCACACAGGGGCAAACAGGGACTACACCAAGAGACCTGAGCGTTCGCGCGCACGTTAATGCCTGAAAAATGTACGGCAATTTTTTATAACTTTTTGTTGTTGTTTTATTTTTTTTTTTAATGGGCGCTTCGCGAGGGGTTTCTTTCTCGCTTGGGGTCTGTCTCACTCGCCATCTATGGGTGATGTAGCGCCCGGGGTTTCCGGAGACTGCCGGGCATCGGACGGCAAAACCATATCCCTCGTACATAAACTCTCGTATCTCCGTCTCTCTCGATCTCGTTTCCTCCAGTTCTACCATCCACCAACCCCATTGGTACAGCACCCCTGTCCACCCCTCCACTTGTTTCCCCGAAACGTTTTTTTTCGCTCTATCGATAATTTGTTTGGATAATTTCCAATGCTATTGATCTAGATGTACATCCTGGTAGGATACGTACAATGGCGCACCTCTATAACGGCGTCGTTGGGTAGGAAGGGATGATGGGGGTGAGGAGACAAAGCCGATCGGATAGCCGAGGGGGTGTGCGAAAGTGACTGCGGATACGCATGTGGAAAGGAAAGAGGAAACTGGATGAGGAAAGAGGTGGGAGAGAGACGAGGTATAGACATCCGGGGTGAGACAGGCCAATGCGGAGGAACTGTCCTGCTGGAAAGGGTTGAAACGGTGGAAAAAACGATGGGAACAAACGAAAAAAAAAAAGAGCGAACGAAATCGCGATCGTGAGTTAGTGACGGATTGGTATATCATCTGCGCTGATACGTCCCACATGACAACGTTACCGCGCTCTGTTTCCATGCACATCAATATTCAGCTCTGGCACTTTTCGGCCAAACGCTGAAGGACACGGTCAGGATGAAAAGTGGAAGAAGAAAAAAAAAAGGGGATGATAAGAACGTGGAAGGGTTGGGGTGTTTCGGAGGATACAGAGTCGTTGAAACAAAGCAGAATGGATTTTACGGAAACGACCACTTCATGGAAGACTGATTGGATCCGCTTGGATGACGAGTGTTGTTTTCTTCGTCCTGCCCAAAGCAAGAGAGAAAACCGAGGAGAAGAGCTACAAGGTCTTTGCTCTGATTCCAAAAGAAACGACTTTTCCATCCTCATTAAGACAATACCAGCATCCAAGCTGGACTCACTTGCTGAACTGTGGTCGACTGTACTCCTTCGGCTCTTCTGATAGACGTCTCCATGTATGCCGCGCAATAGCGACCCAGCCTTGATGGCACTTCGAACAAACCCAACTGCTTTTCAACCTCCACTCAAGCCCAGTTCCTCCAAACGCTGGATGAGGACTGTAACAGCTAAATCGCTGCTGGAACGCTGGTGGTGGAAACGGTGGCTGGTAGAGGGATCTTCCACCGCGAAGAGTCAAGTTTTAATTAGCTTTTCCGAATTACTGATGTAGCCGGCTCGACCCTCCAAATACTTCTTTGGCTATCACTCTTTTTGAAGCTGTGGATGTGTTGAACACCCTGAACCACGGGACAAAGAGAAATGGAGAAGTTGTGGAATGGGGTCTCGAAGAACCATCAACGTTCCCATGCGTGCTGAGGGCGCCCTCTGCTCCCAACCTTTCCGCTACCCTTCTTATCCTAGTTCGCTACTTGGACAATAGCCAACCTCCTGATTATACGGTAATCTTAATGAAAAGTTTTCTACCCCCTACTGGCGAGTTACCACGTCGTTGTGATTCCAACCGTTCTCGACCAAACCCTGGATGCCTCCAAGATGCTCAGCAGTTCCGAGTTCAAGGTAATCTCATCACCAGCTGAGACAATCGTTCTAGGCAAATGGCAAGTTGAAACTTCTCGATCAATTAACTCCTGGAATGATCCTGGATCATTTGATGAATTCTTCGACCTCACAATGCAAAATCTATCCAACCTGGCAAACTGTCAATCTTACGATATTCCAGACCAGGTTGGAGAGATTTTTCATTGAAACTGTAAACATGATTGAACGCTATTATCAGCTTGTATGATAATTCCAGCTGAATGGCACGTTAGGAATCATTGGTCATTTAATTCCTGGAATGATCCTTGATCTTCCAAAATGATGAAGCATCTTTTCGACCTAGCAAAATGCACCCTGACTAGCATAGTTTCATTCTTATGACGTTCCAAACCAGCTGGATGACATTCTACGTTGGGAATACTGAAAAAAGAGTGTCGGTCATCAGCCTTTTTAGGAACTAATTAGAGGCAGTCGCTTGTACTCGTTACGGTCATGGCAAAGCAAAGAATAGGCAGTGGTCTCTATAATGACGACAATCTACCCTCTTGATTATGAGTGGCGAGGCTTAATGTGTAGGTTTATCAAAGAACCCGGTATGGATCGGTATTTCTTATCGCCCTATCTATCTCGAGGGTAAACCCGATGGCCTCCCTGGCGTTCTTCATTACGAGCCTCAGTGGTAGGCTCTCGTGTTCTCTTATACGTTTAATGATCTCTTCGTAGATCCTATCGCTGTGTGTATATGGCGCCTCTACAATCTTATCGAGATCTTACCTGATCAGTGATCAACACTGTATTTGCAGTTAAAAATATCATGGTGGTTGGTTTTTTTGCAAGCGCCATTAAGGGGGCACATTCAAGCAAATATCGCTTTTCCCAATTTTTTTATCCCCTGATTGAAAGTTTAACATCTTGAGAATTGTGCTTGTGCATTTTATAGGGATATTCCAAGAAATGTAAAATTTATAAACGATTTAGTGATATCACTAAATATTCCCTTCGAAAACGGTACCCAAAATATTGGCACATTTTAACCGATTCTTTCTAAATTTTGATACAATATTTTTGCATACGTTTTCTACTTTGAAGCCCAGCATTTTTTCTACTCGATATTTTTCTTGTTTATTAAGCCAGGATGGTAAAATAAATGTTGGGTTTAATATTTAAAAAAAATATGCAGCGATAATATTTTTTTAATTCAACATAAACAAAATCAAGATGACACAAAAAATACACGAATAATGAAAATACATTTCAAAAATCCTCGATCTTATTAAAAACCAATAAACACTTAAGAAATATTTTCTTTAAGCTTTGATTGTTTTTTAATAATATCGAGGATTTTGTGATGAGATCCAATAAGAATTGGCCTCATTTGGGGTTATTCTGAAACTTGATACTTCTTCGAGACGTAATGAAATTTCGATCAAATTAATTAATTACTCGCTTGCTTCGATTCATTCGAATCCTATGTATTTGCAAATATGACAGCATCCCATTGGAGCTTGATTCCCATTCGACATAAATGAACTGTCGATCACAAATATTTAATAACAATTGGAAGATTCTCAATTCCATTCAGAGTAGGGAAACTGGGGTAATGGATATATTCAAATCAATTAATATGTAATATATAAATCAATCAATTGAATCTTTTTCTCATCTACAGTTCTCAATTTTTTAATAAAAAAAAGTAGTCTTTGTAGTTACTAACGTAAAAAATCTATATTTTTTATTTAACTTTGATTTCTCCTATTTTACCTCGCATATGGGTTAGGATGAAAAAGCTTTCGAGATATAATGGCGTAAAAAGTGTTCGGATTTTTTGCATTTAAAAACGGTTTTTTATCCCAACACAAGAACGTTAGCCCATTTTTTTCTCTGACAAGTTATTCACAGCCTTCTGCATGTTGCTTTTATTTCACTCTCTTTTAATGTTTTTGCATATTTTTAACCATGATTAAATAAAAATCTGAAAATATTCAAATCTGCAAATATTCAATGCTGAAAATGTCAAAATCTGAAATAAAAAAGAAACCTACGTAGGTGGGTATTTATCTAATATTTATTTTGTATGTTTTAACCATTTTTCAGAGTGGGAACACCGGAAACGGTTTGCTTACAGCAATATTTTAGTTTTAACTCAAAATTGTGGAATTCCATTTTTATCATGAATAAGGGTTGTTTGTCAGGTAGATTAGTTCAAATTATTTCAATTTCGATATATTTAGATTTATTTTTGATAGTTTTTAAATATTGCATAAATATAATAAACGTTTTATTTCTTTAAACCTCACAGAAAAAAAAGTCTAAAAAAACGGTATTCCAATATACCTTTTTTCCTCCTACAAAAATCGATGTTGTTTGATAATTTTAAAGCTAGGCTTCCTCAATGATTCCTACTTTTCGTAAACTGATTCACTTCTTGCTCAGAACTCCATCAAACTCCAATAGAACGTCATTTATCCAGCCTACTGGATAAATTCCATACGAAACAAGATCGACCCTCCGATTTCAGCATCAGATCCAAAGGCACCATATTAGCTCAAAGTCCTAAATCGATCAACAACAGCTATCCATTCAGCGCTTCCAGTCTCTTCCGTTCTTATCCTCGAGTTTCATAATCGCCCCAGGTAGACATAAAAAAAAAAAAAAAAAAAAACAAAAAAAAAAAAAAAAAAAAAAAAAAAAAAAAAAAAAAAAAAAAAAAAAAAAAAAAATAGAGGAAAATGGAAAAAAGAAAAAAATGGAAAGCCGATGGATCGTGGGAGCCGTTGTTGGAGCGTTAAAAAGAGAGGCCTCCATCGGTCTCTGGTTCCCGGGGGGGTGTCCAGTGGAAGAAAGATTGGATGGAATCAGCAGTCTGCGAGTAACAATGGGGGGTTCAATTGAAAAAATAATTTAATGTGTCCTTTTAATTAAACAGAGAAGGACAGGTGGGAGAAAGAGAGAAAGGGTGAGGGGGGTAGGGAGAGAGAGAGAGAGAGAAGGAGAAAGAGGGATGAAAGGGCGTCAGCGTGAGAGAGGGGGTGGTTGAGCGCAAGCCAAGGCGGAGAGTACAGGAGGGTTGGAGGCGAGGCTCGGATGGACGCGGAAATTTAAAACCTGATCAATTGATAGGACAGAATGAAAAAAAAGTAGGGTTGAGGGGTTGCACGTAGGGGGTGGTGGGTGAGTGCCGGCAAGGGGGTTGAAAAGAGCGAGGGGCAAGAGAGGGGCCCGTCGAAGCGACGGTGGTTGAACGAAGCGGAGGTGTATGGCGACCGCGTTCAGCGTACCGCACGGAGGGTGCTGGCACGGGGGTGACCGAGGGGGTTGGTTCGTCGAGGCGCGGGGGGGCTCCCGATTCGAAGGGGGTTGGATGGGATTGCCGAGCATTATTCTGAAACGCGAATTTGTTCATTTGTTTCTTCCCTCTGTATGCGCCGCGGCGTGTGTGCATCCTTTTATCGACTAAAATCCAGGCTTCCAATTACCGTGCAAATGATTTTTTTTATTTCGCCTCTCGCTCTTTCCTTCCCTCGATTTTTTTTACATTTTTTTAGTTTTTTATTTTTTTACGTATTTGGTTTTTGTATTTTTTTTTTTCGTCCGCCAACGAACGTACCCGACGATCGGCGCGCCCGTCGTACACGCAACTCAAAAGGAATTTAAAACCACTGACGAAATACCGTCCACCCTGGCGAAAAAAATACGTCCGCGGTGCGATGCACCCTCTATCGTTCTTTTTCTTTTTCTCTCTTTCTCTCCCTCTCTCTCTCTCTCTCTCCCTCGATCTTCCTGTCTCGGTGCTCGTGTTACTCGCGCCAATGGATTTCGAAAATAGTTACCGCGAAAACTCCAGAAGGACGGAAGGCTACGAGGGGGTGATTGCTGCCGACGAGACTCGACTCCAACAACGCCCGGTGTTTGTGTCTCTTCCAACGAGACGAGTCATGCATTGCGATCGTCGCTTCGACACCTCTCTTGTACGAACCACGTACGCTCTTCCGCCGCTTCGCTATGCGCAAGGCTCTACTGCATAGACGGAACAGCCTGGTGCAAGGTGCACACTTTTTTTTCAAACGTTTTGGGGGGGTCCAAAATCCAGGTTTTTTGAAAAAGGTTGGCAGTGGTCGTTTTCGAGAAAGGTTGGTGATTCTAGAAGATGGAGGTTTTTTGAAAGACGTTGGTGGTTCTGGAAGATCTAGGGTCTTTTCTGGAATCGTTGGGGTGGTCCAAAATCAAGATTTTTTGGGAACGGTTGGCAGTGGTTGTTTTCGAGAAGAGTTGGTGGTTCTGGAAGGTGGAGGTTTTTTGAAAGACGTTGGTGGTTCTGGAAGATCGAGGGTCTTTTCTGGAATCGTTGGAATGGTCCAAAATCCAGGTTTTCTGAAAACGGTTGGCGGTGGTTTTCGAGAAGAGTTGGTGATTCTGGAAGGTGGAGGTTTTTTGAAAGTCGTTGGTGATTCTGGAAGGTCCAGGGTCTTTTCTGGAATCGTTGGGGTGGTCCAAAATCAAGATGTTTTGGGAACGGTTGGCAGTAGTGGTTTTCGAGGAGAGTTGGTGGTTCTGGAAGATGGAGGTTTTTTGAAAGACGTTGGTGGTTCTGGAAGATCTAGAGTCTTTTCTGGAATCGTTGGAATGGTCCAAAATCCAGGTTTTCTGAAAACGGTTGGCTGTGGTTTTCGAGAAGAGTTGGTGATTCTGGAAGATGAAGGTTTTTTGAAAGTCCTAGGTGGTTCTGGAAGGTCCAAGGTCTTTTCTGGTCAAAAAAACCTGGGGTGGTCAAAGATACAGGTTTTTTGGAAACGGTTGGTGGTGGTGTTTTTTTTAGAAAGGTTGGTGATTCCGGAATATGAAGGTTTTTTGAAAGTCGTTGGTGGTTCTGGAAGGTCCAGGGTCTTTTATGGCAGCATTGGGGTGATCCAAGGTTGGGTTCAAGGTTTTTTGAAACCGGTTTTCGGTGGTGGTTTTCAATTAGGGTTGGTGGTTCTGGAAGTTGGACGTTTTTTTAAACGAGTAGGTGATTCTGTAAGGTGAAGGTTGTTGCAAAGGGGTTGGTAATTTTGGAAGGTCCAGAGTCTTTTTTGTAACCGTTAGGTGGGTCCAAGAGAAACATCATTTGGAAAGGTCCCTGTGACACGTTCCAGTTTTTTTTAAAGTTGGCTGTGACGGAACCTCCAAATCTTTTTAAGAATTTTCCAGCTGGTATTCCAATGACCAAAATAACAAAATAAAATACTAATAAAGCGCCCCCATTCGGTAAAGTCCCCGAAATACCACCTCGATTTCAACTCCACGTTCCAATAGGATTCGTATCATATAATTTTTGCATCTCCGATTGATGGCATACGACGAATGATGGTAAATTGGCAAAAGTGATCATCGATGAGGGTGGGCTTGGACTCGATGAAAAATTTGTATACTCGTGTAGTCATCGGAGTTTATTTGTTTGCGGTTTGTTTTCACCGATGTTTGCTACCCGGGGTTCAAAATATACTTGTGTAAAGGCTCCTGACCGCCCTCGACGTGTGTACTGTTCAATAAAATCATCGAGTTGTGACGCGCGGGATCCATCGTTGCGGAGGCGCGATTTTACGGGAGCAGGGAAACAGTTTTTGGCCGAGGGTAGTTCAGCGGCGATTTCGATGCCTGTCTATGAATTTATCTCCTTCTCGTCATCCGGTGAAACCTTCGTAGTTATAAATCCTAATTAGCGTTGTTACAGGTGGCCCGGATGGGACGATACCATCGAATTTCACAGTTACGACGATTTTGATGACTGGCATCTGCTCGAAACGACGAAAATGGTAACCCTCCGGAAATGAAATTCTCGTATGGCTAGTTTTGGACTGAACGTATTGACGTTCCGATAGATTTTATTATTGGTCCAATTTTCATGATTTTCTTTGTGATGGGTCTTTTACGATTACATGGGTTTTGAAAGTAAACGGGTGTGAAAACGTTCAGTTGCTTCGAGATTTACCCATCGTTGGAGACAGCCTCAAGAGGGCACGGGGAAAGTGGAGAAAACCCGGGTCGTAAAAAATTGAGTATAACTTAAGTCCCATGCGATAGCTCTGGATAGTTATTCAAAATTGTTTCATGGAGATTCGAAGAATTGCTTTTTGTGTTGTTTTTTAAGTTTTGAATTTTTCCGGGGTTTTGGGGCTAGAAATGAATTCCGGATAATTACCGGAATTTCAATTTCAATTTGAAAAAAAATTATATAAACCACCGTATTTTAAATTTCGATTGAGATAAAGGATAAAAATTATCAGAAGTCGAATTTCGATTGAGAAAAATGATAAAAATTACCCGGAGTGGAATTTCGATTGAGAAAAAAAATAAAAATTACCTGAAGTTGAATTTCGATTGAGAAATGATAAAAATTACCGGAAGTTGAATTTCGACTGCGAAAGATGATAAAAAGTACCGGAATCTTTATTTTAAATGAGAAAAATTATACACATTACCGGAATTTGAATTTCAATTTGAAAAAAATTGATAAAAAAATGCCAGATGTCGAATTTTGATTGAGAAAAAAATTAAAAATCACCAAAAATAGAATTTCGATTGTTAATAAAGATAGAAAGTACTGGAAGTCGAAATTTGATTGAGAAAGAGGATAAAAAATACCAGAAGTTGAATTTCGATTGATAAAAATTACCAGAGTTGAATTTCGATTGATAAAAATGATAAAAATTACCAGAGTTGAATTTCGATTGATAAAAATGATAACAATTACGAGAAATTGAATTTCGATTGATAAAAATTACCAGAGTTGAATTCCGATTGATAAAAATGATAAAAATAATCAGAAGTTGAATTTCGATGGAAAAAAAACCATAAAAATGACCGGAAGTCGAAACGTGACTTGCGATAACCGTGAACCTTTACCGGAAGTCGACTCTTAGAGCTGAACGTCGATTTTGCCAAACGACTGAGCACTCATATGTGCGGGACCAAATAGAGTGCGGATATGGCACAAACCGATTCTTGATATTCGAATTTTTCCGTGTGTGCAAATATGAGAACTTCTGGATTTAATATGGCACGGGAACGGCGACGAAGCGTGTGATCGAAGCATTTGACCGGAACTTTCCTCCGCGCACTTGTCCGCAATCTTCTTCGCCCTTTAAAGCTTGCGTTAGTTCGTCATTTCGAATATTGAGACGTATCTCGTCCTAGCGGAAGATATGAGATTCGGATTGTCCAAGGATCGGACGAGTCCCGGAGCTTCGCCTCTCCGTCACCACTTCCGACGATCTTGTCCCAATATATTTTCTCTCGATTGCTTCTCGGACGGTATTCACTTTCGATTCGACGATACTTTATTGCTCGCTGTTGGAATAATTTTTAAAATTGACTTCATTTATTTTTTATTAAAAACTTAATTTATTGTTGGATTATAGTTGTAATTATTTTAAAAATTTACTCTCTTTATTTTTTATCGCTTTTTAAAATATTTGTAAAACTTACTTTATTTATTTTGTACTTTGAAAACAATAAATACGTTCGATGTTTGATATCATCTTTTTTTTTACCGAAATAACTTTGAAATTTGAAAGCATTTTTATAACTCAATAAAACATCAAATTTCCCATCATTTTTACAACATAACGTAATTTTACTAAAAACGATTTCGAAAAGTTATACTCTCAGCTGCAAGTAAATAATAAATACAAAATAAATAGACACCTGCCAAAAAGGTCGTATTTACGTTTTAGTCATTTCAAAATGCGGACATATTTTTATAACGAAAAACAATTTCGAAATATTATATTATTTTTATTGCTGAAAATAATTTCAACGAAAAATAACTTAAATTGTTAATCATTTTCATAACTAAAGAGTGCTTTCAAAAACAAATTATTATTACTACTAAAAATAACTTTAAAACATGAAATTATTATACCAACTCGACACAACTATGAATTGGTTTGTGCTAAAAGAAATATCAAGCAATTCCGTCTCTAAAAGACCCTTAGACAAAAAAAAAACAAATTCCACTCTAGCAGACGATGTAAAATAAAACTAAAAAAACAACCAATCAAAAAGAGCATTTATTTTTTATTTTTATCTGCATTGATTATTTTCTTGCATTTTTTGGTAAGAAAAATATTTGATTGTAGCGTGAGTAGGGTGTTCCTCGGAGTCATACGCAAACACGAAGAGACGTTTGCACAGACATAAATGTGTGTGTGTGTCCAGGCTCGTCCTGGGGTTTGCCGTACATGCGGTAATCCTGGATTCTAATGGACTAGTCGTCAACTGTATGACAGAGCAGGACTAGTCACATAAATACAGTAGTGGCTGATGAGCGAGTCTGGATGGACGGAGGGTGACCATGAGAGCGGGAGGCTACGAGGGGCCGAGGAAGGGGGAGAAAGCCAAGAGCACCGGCTGATTGGCGACCATCGTGTCGATTGGAAAGGTAATCAACTAAGTAACGTTAACTAGGCGTACCTTTGCTCGTTACTCGACACCGGCAAAACTGAAACTGACGTTCTCGTACGCGTTCATAAAAAGGCGAAGGGGAAAGGGGAAAGAGAGAGAGAGAGAGAGAGGAAAGGGAAGGGAGTTTATCACTCAGTAGAATGTTTGCTGCCTCACTTTCGTACGTGTCTGACAACGACGTCAATTTCTACTAGCTATTAAGTATATACATTTTTTCTACTGATGATTTTCATCCTCTCTCTCTCTCCCTCTCTCTGGTTTTATTTTTTTGTTTATTCTGCGTTTTTTGGTGTATTTTGTTAGATTATTATTTAGTTATTATGTTGTTAATTTTTATATTTTATTTTGTTATAATTTTTGTTTTTTCCCAATAGCCCAAAAGTTTTTACTGGGGCATAATAAAATTTACCATCATCGTCATTTGTGTTTTATCGTTTATATTTACTTTATCTTAATCCTAGTTATTATGATTATTTATTATTATTTATTATTATTGTTGTTTTTAGTATTTTTATTCATAAAAATAGTTATTATTATTATTTTTTTATTATTATCGTTGTTTTTATCATTTTTATTGAAATTATTATCACGGTACAAGCTCTATTTTTTCTATTGCATTTATTTGTATTCAGTTATTTTGCTATTTGTATTTTGCTTTGTTATTATAACTATATAACTGAAAGTATACTGGGCCATAATAAATTTACGATCATCACCATCATCATCCCAATCTGGGAATTAAAAAAAACCATTAAATCTTTAATTATTCAAAAACTATTGATTTTCGTTCAGTATATTATGTAACGTTATTTGTTGAAAATGAGCTCGACTTTTATCCCTCAAAAGGAATCTATCGAATTAGCAATCACCCTCTATGTACATGTGTTTATACGTATGTACACATAATTACCAAAGAAACACATATATATATCTCGCGTATACGTGTGTTAAATAAAAAGTTCAATCGATAATTCATTTGTTGCGTCAATTAAAAATGTAATTTGAAAATATATTAAAAGCGAGAGGGCGTTCGAGGGGGGGTTTGGGGGAGGGGGTTGGACACGCTCTTCTCGATGCCTCGGCAAGTCGAACGATGGAGAAAGAGAGAAAGAGAGAGAGAGAGAGAAAGAACACCATCGACGAGTACAGAAAAGGGTAAAAGCAGCGAGCAGCTGGAAATGCAAATGAATTATTAAAAAATTTAATCAATCGAATCGGTAGTGCCCTTACTCCATCGTTCTCTACCAAGTAATGATTATTCATGCTGGAATGGCTTCACGCGGGAGAATATTTATAATTTGTTTATTTAAATTGCTACGACGACGACGACGCCGAGAACGAGAATGCCGAAAGACCACAGCACCCTCTCCCTTTTACCGCTCTCTTGCTCCTCCCGTTCTCACCAAATTGCGTTTGCACGTTTACTTTTTCCTATCTAACGCCACGCTCTTCCCAGACAAAACAAATGATATGACAAATAAAACAATACGTGAAGCGGAAATCGTCCCAGAGCTAAATTTGCCTCGGTACAACCGAGGATTCGATTCTTGAGGGAAAACCTCTAATGGACCGGGAAAACCGGGATTCCTAGGTAAATAATACAAATAAAAGCTGCACCAATATCAGTTGTAACCATAGTATCGGTAAAGATTATGTATACTAATAATGATAATAATAATAGTTATAATCATAATAAGTCAGTTTTCTTCAATAATAAAATAATACGAATGATAATTATAACAACAATATTAATAGTAACAATTACAACATACTTGATGAAAACAATATAAAGATAACTTCATTTATCAATAATGAAATTATTGATAAATGAAAATTAAAAGAAAATGAAAAAGAATCTTAGCAATCAAGGCCGAAAATATCGATAATTATAATAAGGATTATAACAGTATCCATTATTGTGATACAATAGTTAAATAATAACTATAATAATTATTATCATCAGCCTCTTGTTGTTATTATTTTTATTGTGAATATCACAAAAAATATTCTTATAATAATATTTATTATATATCGCAATACTAGAGAAAAATAATAATGACGATTATTATTTTTTTATTATTATAATTGTAGAAAATGATTACTGGAAAAATATGTATTTTTATTAATATTCATATCCTTATTTCGAACGTGAAAATGTGTTTAATTTGGTAATTAGGATATTGGGACAGTGGCAACAATACCAACAATTATAATTATTGTAATGACGTATCAATAACAATGATAGTGTTAAGTACAGTTTAAAGATTTTATTAAATTAGATTGAAAAAACTGTAACTACTTTATAGTATTTTTTAAAAACAAATTAATTAATTAACGTACTTTAAACGTTAAAAAAAAACATTTGCCCGTTGAATTGTAAATATAAACTTATGGAAAATGATATTTTATTTTTTCACGAACGTTGAAAAAAAATTTGTTCATTGAATTATCAATACAAAATTATGGAAAATGATATTTTATTTTTTCACGAAGTGACAATATCACTTTCACGAAAATTTCGCATTTTATACCAGTTCGAGGACTATTCTTATTTTTAACATCCCAGAGGGCCAATACGAAGAGAAACCAAATAGAATGTAGAAATTCATCATTTCGAGGTTCCGGGTATTCGGAGAGTAAGGAGATTTATATAGCCGTTGTGAGAAATTTCCCGATGGACCAAGCTCACCCGGTGCCTTCGTGTCCACGTATAGAACAGACTATTCTAATGTAATATCGATCAATCGGCTCATTTAAATGTTGACCGTGAGCAAATGTGAAATTCAAAATACCCGCGGTGATAGATATTTTTATATGCAATCGTCCCGCCTCCTTCACCAGCCACGGACAGTACGAAGGATCTTCTACTGCGGCATATAAGACCCAGAAAAAAACGAGGGATCCGTGAGCAAAGGAATTTCCATTGCAAACGGTCTCGAACGACGTTATTATTTTTTTTGAAGAATTTATCAAAATAAAAAAAATGATAATTGATAACTTATTTTTAATAACTATTTGTAGGTTTGTTTGGGTTTACTTCTGGTTCCTTCAAGTCAAAATATTAATAATAATACATCAATTTATTATTATTATTATTTAATATACTAATAATAAACAAATTATAAAAAATATTAAAGTACGAATTATTAAATAATAGCAATAACAAAAATAACGATAAGAATAAGAATAAAAATAACAAGATAATAGAAAAAAATTATATTGTAAAATAATACCAAAATCGACAACGATATAATAATAATAATAATTGCCAATATTATAATTTTTGTTTATTCTTACTATATGTAATGTTGATGGTTTTCAAAACGTTTTTTTATGATAAAAAAGTAGCAATATACCGATCGGTCCCAGGGTTAATATTGCCAATTCCCAGACAGGAAATTTCTACTGGAACTTCCATTATAAAGGGACTCGATTTGAATTTTCCATCGACGATTTTTTTTTTCGAGAACTTTTGCCATTTTGGTGGAAAATAATTGACAATTTATTTTGTATAATTATTCTCGCGTTTTTTGGATTTACTTCGGATTACTTGAGTGGCTGACCGGTCACCCATCCCGATAGTGGCTAATTTCAGTTTGGATTTTTCGGTTTTTTTTGGGTGGGAGATAATTTTGTAAAAAAATTGTAATTTTGTAAAAAACTGTAATTTTGTAGAAAATTGTAATTTTGTAGAAAATTGTAATTTTGTAGAAAATTGTAATTTTGTAAAAAATTGTAATTTTGTTCCGAGAAATGGAAAGTCCTATATGGGGCATTCGCTAACTTGAAACCGGCATAACCCAACGTTATTCATGGTGGAATAAATGCATGTTCGTATATACAGACTCTTCCATCCCTTCATTCGTCTTCGTCTCTCTTTCTCTCTCTTCACCTTAACCCTCCGCATACGAATACTCTTGCACCCTTAAATGCCCATCTTTCCAGGCCGGCATTCCTCTCGCGCTGCAAAAATTTTCGGTATACATAACGTGCTCGAACTCTGCGCGTGAGGTGCAAGAAACTACGTAATACGCATGAAATGTAAAGTTATGGACGATATATGCCTATACGTAAACTCATCCGTGGAGGGTGCGGATTTGGCAACCCATTCTCTCGTCCACCATTCAGAAGCATTGGAATTTAGTATTATTTTCAATTTATAAATACTTTCTAAATACTAAATATATACCAAATTAATAAATTAATAAAGTATGTATTTAATAAAAATATTATAAAGTATATATTATACATTTATAAATTTCAATTTAGAAATTTAGTATATTTTCAATTCAAAAATAAAAATAAAATATCTAAAAATAGATATATTATTTTTATTTTTGGCACATTCCCATTGTAATAAATATCTTTAACTTTTTACCTACTTTACCTGTTTTAACTACTACTTTTTTCAAAACTAATACTTTTTTACCATTATTAACCTACTGTTGTTTCCTTTGATTACTATATTTTTTATTATGTAATTGATTACAATTTAATGATGTATTATGCATTATCAACGTAACAAATATTTTTAACTATTTTAAGTACTAAATTTTTTCAACTAATACATTTTTTTTACTATTATTTACCTACAATTTTTTACTTTGATTACTATATTTGTTATTTATATATTTCATTATAGTTTCATTATGCATTATCCATTGTCATTTTAATAAATATTTTTAACTGTTTCAACTACTAAATTTTTTTAACTAATACTTTTTTTTACTTTTATTTACCTACTATTTTTTACTATGATTGTTATATTTTTAAATTGTTGCAATAAATATTTTTAATTGTTTTAACTAATAAATTTGTTTAACTAATCGTTTTTTACTATTGTTTACCTACATTTTTTTACTTGAATTATTATGTTTTTAAATTAGTACATCGAATGTTAAAAATAAGATATATTTGGGCTAACTGGAACAAATTCAAGTGAGTTCGTAAAATACGTTTACTTGAGTGGGGGAGACGTGGCGAGGCAGAGAGTGACTGCTGATGACCACGAGACCAAAACCTTTGACGTTTCTCGTACCAATTCCACGTTGTCACTCAAAGTTGCGCGGGGCATTCTCCAAAGGCACTTGGTCATTAACCCGGCCGCAAATTCCCGCGGAAATTGCAAACTCGTAAAACGATCGCTTCGCGCGAGTTCGGCGCAAGAACATGGCCACAAGTCTCGCGAGACTTTGCCTCGTACCGTCCAGGTGGTCAGCGTAACGCGTGGGTCTACTAATTTTCCTCGGATATCGTATTACGTGAAATTACAAGATGGCTATTTCAATCCTTTTAAATTTATTATTTCAATTCAAAATTTATAATTTTCAATTCAAAATTTATAATTTTCAATTCCAGTTTCATTCGTGCTTAAATTGTTTAAATATTTTTAGATTTCCAAGCTTTCGAAATTAAGTAATTATTTAGAAGTCTGAATAATTACCGAATTTACTAATTAATTACTCAATTTACTAATTAATTACTCAATTGACTGATTACTATAAATTGAGTAATTAATTAAGAGGGATGATGGTATTTTCACTGGGAATATCGTATGAAATTTGAAATTTACGGTGTTTTTAAGTTAAAAATTGCAATGAAGGAAATTTTAGCGTCATATTTTGAAAAAATCACTAAACTAAATAATTCCCTTACTTTTTTAAATTTTCAACCAAATTTTCTTCAAGAATATCGCTGGAAAAAGTTTCAAATAAAATCAGAGAGTATCCCATAAAATTCCCTATCTTTTCGAAATTACTATCGTATCAATAAAAAAAAAACAAAACTACTGGGACAGTGCAATATAATACGAGCCTCTTCCCAATATTTCTTCTTCCAATCCGTGAACGTAAAAACTCAAAACTGCGGAATAAAATAACCAAAGACAAATAAAAAATCCATAAAAAAAAATTTTAAAAAACTATCATTAGCGCAAGACCCTTACAAATAATATTCGTTATTTAGCCCTAGCTTAAAAACCCAAATGGAACGTTTGCTTCAAGATATTAAAACTCCCCCCCAAAAAAAATCAAATAATACAAAATTAATAAAATAATGAAAATAAATCGAAAAGAACCTAGAACCCATATCGTTGAATATATGAGTATATATTTTCGATTCGTATATTCGAATAGACGATATATAGGTATGTGGACACAGTGCCTACACACAAATATATATTTTCGTGTGTACAGACCCACGCATATATGCATACAGATACAGATATGTACAGGGGACATTGACGACGAGAGTTGCTGCAGCGGATATGTGCATATTGCGAGGAGAAGGCGGAGGGGGGGGGGGGAGGCAGAGGTTTTTAAAAATTCGTGATTTTTAAATTTGCGTTGGCAAACAGCCCTCGCTCTCGGAACGGCCGAGCTTCGATTCATATACTCTTTCTTTTTTCCTCTCTCTCTCCCTCTCTCTTTTTTTTCTCTCCTTCTCTCTCTCTCTCTCTATCACTTGGTGCGTCGGTGCACAGAGTGCATATATGACCGTCAGCAACTCGGCGCTTGCCGATCGCCAGGCTCTTTTAGCTCTCTCCGCACACTCTCTGCACATATCCCGACGGCGCCCAATGAATGACAAAATATAAGCTCCAAGCTTGGATTCAATCAGAAATGGCGACGCCCTACTCTCTTTCTCTCTTTTTCTCCCTCTCTCTCTCTCTCTCTGACTCGTTTTCTCTTTTCGTGCTTCCCTGCAGCGCCCTCTTTCTCCTTCACCCTTGCCAGTCGCGCTTTAGCCTTCGACGCCATTCGATTTTTTATTATTATTATTTTATTTTTTATTTTTTTTCCACGTTTTTTTTACCCCATTTTTTATTTTATTTTATATATTTTTTTTTTCAACTTTTTTATTTTTTTTATTTTATTTTTTTCGAAACTGTTCGCGAACCATCGACTATATACCGTGGCCATACGAGTCCCTCCGTACGCGCCCTCAAGCACCACAGCATCATCCACACCACCCTCACCCTCAGACCCCCACGCGATCGCCTATACGTCCGCGCGGAAAAAGCTCGATGCCCTGATAAATAATCATAAGTTTCGGCCTCGCAATTTATTTCCACGAGCTTTTTTACTCTCTCTCTCTCTCTCCCTCTTCCTTTATATATTCGTCGAAGCCACGTTTGTTTCGGGGCCGAAAGGGAATGAAGGGGAGAGGGGGGGGGGGCTCGAAACATTTTTTTTTCACGTACAATAAATCCTTGAATTGACGATGGAATAATGTGTACGTGTGTCTTGTCACGTTGCCGAGGGAAACATATATTTTTCATCGCTTTTCGAAACAGCTTTTAACCCCCACCCCTTCCAGAGCCGAAAGGGAAAAAACGCCGTTTTTTCTGCGACTTCCGGTGTACGATGAAACGGAGAGCATAAAGAGTAATATTAAAAGAAAATACCCTGCATCGTTTATTCGCTAGGAGGAAAAAAAAAAATTTTATTTTTAATCTGGATAAAGAAATTGTAGTGGAATTTAACAAAATAAAACGAGAATTGAGATTACTATTCAGAAATGTAATTTGTACGATCCATAGTAAATTGATATCGTTGCTGAGTATTCGCTTAATTGGAAAGATTTTTTTTGGGAATGAATTTTTAATTAATCGATAATTAATTGGTTTAATATAATAATTGGGTGATTAAGAGAAAAGGGTTTTTGAAAAATGAATGGAACATTCTTCAATGAGAAAATGAATCGTTAATGGTTCGTTCATCGTATAATTTATATTAATAAGTATCGTTAATAAGTGATGAAGGATTCGTCGGTGGAGAATTAAAAAAAATCATCGATTCTTCTTCTATCATGAAATATAATTTAAAATATTGTTAAAAATTGATTGCACTTGATGAATTGTAATGAATATGGTTTGGAAAGTATTTTTCGATGTGCGAAATAAAAAATCATTAATACTTCTTTCGTCGTAAAATATATGAAAAAATTTGAACAATGGATGGATATTTTAATAACATAACAGAAAAAACATGGACTTAAAAAATGAACTAAATAAGCTTCTTTTGCCATGGATTATTTACAGGAGCATAAATAATTATTCATTTCCATTCCCTGAGTTTTATTATTATAAAAAAGCCTTAACAATCAAGAATAAAAATCGTTTATTTCCTTGAAACAGTACGCAAATGTCGTCTGTCAAAATTAGAAAAAAAAACCCCAAAAATTCTAAAATATGTTTTTTTTTTGCATATCAGAAACTGATATGCAATTCCTTTGGAAAAAAAGTCTGAATTTTGGATTGACAAAACACGAAAAAAAAAGCATTTTTGAACCGAGGAAATTGCAACGTGGATTAATCAGGACCGCGGTGAAATTAGTTTGATCGAGGAATATGTATTTCAAAAAGGTTCGAATAATTTTTTTTGTTGTTTTTCTGGAGGCGAGGAAAAATGTGCGTGAAACGTGAGCTTTATCGTGTAGCCCTGTTGTGAATATAAACATTTCTGGATCGCGCGTAGTTCACGGAGCTTCGTTAATTGCCGCTACTTCGACAATGAGTCGAGGTTGGTAACCGCTAATTTTGCCGATACACCACCCGAATATAATAATAGCCCGAGGCTTCTTCTCACGGGAGAGAAGATTCTACACTTCGTTAATCAGAATTAGCATACCGTGTTGCGCAATCTATCAAACCGCGAATTGCCTGGCGAACTAAATCTACCCCGAATAACACAGCATTTTATTTTCAAGCCAGAACCAACGTGCGTTTGGTTCTGACGGCTCGTCACGATAAATTCGTCAAGCCCGTCTCAATTATCCACCCAAATTTCCTTATTTGACAATGGAAATTTAAATATATATCAATCACGTGATTTATATAGATACAACTTGAAATGTATTTTTGGAATGCATATTACTCGTATAATTATGGAATTAATATGTAAATATAATTTTGAACAAAAACATATGAATATATATATTTATTTTTAGTATTATTTATTATTTATTAAAAAAGCATGGCCACATTATAAAAGTCACCCTGTATATTGGGTTTATATGTTTTGATTATTTATTATTTTTAGAATATTTATATTTATATATTTTTTAATTATACAATATATTTCTTGATTATACAAGTAATTGTATAAAAATTCTATGTTACTTTTGTACAATATACGATAAGCACACGATAACTGTAAGCTAATTGTACCATAAAATATGGAATATAATAAATAAACTGTATAATAACTATGGAAAATGTTCTTCTAATAATTTATGTAATGTTACATTTATTAAAATTATTTACATAAAAGCGAAGAGCAAAAATTTTATTTTGCAGGAAAGTGTGAGCTGTCTAACTTATAATTAGAAAAACGTATCAATGTAGTATTGAATAACATTAAAAACATTATCAAAAAGACATTATAAAAAAATAATAACAAAAATAAAAGTAAGTAGATAATAATTTCAGTAGATAAGATAATAATTTCTCCTATAAATAAAGATATTTGTAAAAAAAAATAAAACTATTTGTTAGAAATGTAACAACGAAATTAATATCTTATCTGAATAAAGAAACTAGCTCAACGAAAAAAATCTTCGAAACATCAAAAATGCAACATCTATAAAAAAAAAAAAATCTTAACCCCAAAAATTGATGATACGATGCTCACGTCAATCCACAATTGACAGTCATTATTTCAAGTGACAAACTGTCACAAAAACTAGATACAAAGTCCCAAAAAAATCTACAAAACAATCGATTTTTATTTTTTAATTTAAAACGATAAAAAAAAATGGACGATGAGGAATCTGATTCGATCGATGATTGGACTTCGCGTGATTGGGCTTCGTGTTGGCTTGGCGTCTCGAGAGCGCCAGGATGATATCTTATAGCCGCAATCCGCGATCGCCAACTGAAGCGATTACGACTATTTTGTGCCACTTGTACCTTATTAGGAATGATACGTTCGCCAAAGCGACCATTATGAGTGCCATCTGAATCTCGGTCTCTTGAATGCCCTCCATTTACTATTAAGCACATTACGATTATCCTATCACCCGTGAGTTACCTCGGTCACTCGAGCAAAGGAGAAGAGAAGACAGAGAGGGAGCCAAAGACGTGGCATGTCACTCAGAGAAGACCAAACGAAGAGAGAGAGAGAGAAAGAGATATACAACTATCACTTCTTTGGTGTGCTCGTGATGCACGAGGCCATTTGTGCAAAGTGGCCGTTCATGACTAAATTATGCTGGTTTTATGGCGAGATCGCGGCTACATTAAGGTTACCCACCACGACGAACAATCCCTCCGAGATTGACAGCCAAGAAAAAACCCAAACGAATAAATGGTACATCAGCTTTGGACTTTGAAACAACATGTGAAACATCGAAATATGAGAAGTTTGTATTTTTCGAGAATAGGGATAATATTTAGGGGGAATAGATTAATATTTTTCGAGGCTAGGGATTATTTGAAAATCCACTAGCTAGCACAGGACTCTTGACGTTGGAGTCACTTGTGGAATATGAACAATAAGAGGGTAGCTTTTTTCCAAGATGATCTCAAGACAGACATAATAGGGAATGGAAGAGGGGCTAGGGATAATTAAAAATGTCACCAGGTTGCGCAGGTCTCTTGATGTTGGAATTAGTTGGGGAATATTGACGATAAGAGGATAATCTTTTTCAAGGATAATTTTAATAAAAACATAATGGAGAATGAAACAGGGAGAGGGGCTAGGGATAATTTTTAATGTCACCAGATTGCACAGGACTCTTGATGTTGTAATTACCTTAAGAATATTAACAATAAAAAGATAATCTTTTTCGAAGATGATCTCACGACAGACATCATAGGGAATGAAGAGGGGCTAGGGATAATTTAAAATGTCACCAGATTGCGCAGGACTCTTGTCGTTGAAATTACCTTAAGAATATTAACAATAAAAGGTTCATCTTTTTCAAGCATAATTTTAATAAAAACACAATGGAGAATGAAAAGGGACAGGGGCTAGGGATAATTTAAAATGTCACCAGATTGCACGGGATTCTTAACTTTGAAATTACCTTCAGAATATTAACAATAAAAGGATGATCTTTTTCGAGAATAATTTTAATACAAATATAATAGGAAATGAAGAGGGAAAGGGCTAGGGATTATTATAAAAAATCACCAACTTCCGTAGGACTCTTAAAAGAATACGAAAAATTATTTCCTATCTCCAAACATTTTTCGAATTCCTTAAAAACCGTGATCCACTGTCGGAATCTGCAAAGTACGTCCCTAGCAGTCCATACGATTCTGAGCGGTCACCTATCCGACTACTGGTTCAAGGCTGCCGGAAACAAGAGTCAGCTGAATAAATATCAGCGTCACAATTCCCTCTTTAATCCCTAGCAATTACAATTACTTTCGTGGCAAGCGATAATTACAAGCGAAGCGCATTCTTCCCTCCTGCATAATTAGCCAAGCAGCAATCTCTCCCTTTTTTTTTTTCGTTTGACAGCTCGAAACAGGGAGTGCCTGGAATTTGAAAAATATATGAAAAATTCTCGCATTCATCTCGCTCGACCGTGCCAGTCAAACCATTCTCGTGTGCACGCACGCGCTTTATTTATATTCCAGCGAAAGCTTTCAAAAGAGCGCAATACGTCGAGATTAACCAGTCTCCGACGAGAAAAAAAAAACTACGACGAAAAAAGAAACGAAAAAAAAAAAAAAAAAAAAAAAAAAAAAAAAAAAAAAAAACAAA
>JAPYZJ010003146.1:0-17519 GCA_030522765.1 Ophioninae sp. B BG-2022a | reverse complement strand
GGGTTGTGAGTGGGTAGAGGGGAATACATTTTCTATAATTTTGCTCTTTTCACTCATACAAAGTGTGGGCAAAGGACGCAGAGGCCGATTGCTGGTTAAGGGCGGTGAACTAGCTGTTTTACTCTAGAACAGGGGTTCCTTAACTTATTAATCACGCGCCCCCTTTCTAATTGACAAAAATTTCCGCGCCCCCCTTGTTCTGATAATACATATAATTGTAAACTGTAAACAAAGAGCTCGGACGGCCGGCGGAGGGCGCAGGCCTATCTACAAATATTGACAACATAAAAAAATGAACTCTTTTTCGTAAATGTTTTCAGTAACTTTTAAACCTATGTACATTACCAAGTTTGTATGAAATACGTACATAGGGAGTAAATGCAAGTAATGCGTAATTAAGGTCCTTAGTGGCCCATGCCCCCCTTTGCAGGTCTCTGCGCCCCCCACTTTGAAAATCCCTGCTCTAGAATGTGGAAGTTTGCTACTCTCGGAATGTGCAATAATGATAAGTGAGACAGGACAGTCATCGGCAAAATGTGTTGCAGACTTCTATCTGTAAGACATTAGAAAACCGTCATGAAAAATCTTTTTGATTTCTATGAGTTAAAAAAAAATATCAGTCCCCAAATTTGCCGTCCCTAAAATCTGCCGCCCTAGGCTCAAGCCTACTCAGCCTGCTGGTAAATCCGGCACTGACAATAATTATCATCATAATCATAACAATAATTATCATAATAATCATAACAATAATAATAATTACAATAAAAACGAAAATTCGTGAAAACTCACCCCTTGTAAAAAATTGGATTGCCATTTCCAGTAAGTTTCCCATTTGGCGTCCGAGAAGTTGTAGCTATCTCGTTGTCGTTAGTAGTTGCGAGAGTCGTCATCGTCCCTTCCGACTCGTCCGAAATGATCCTTCTCGAGCCAGGACGGTATCTCGTCGCTGATGAATTCTTGAGGCTCTGACGACGACGCGTGACGTTGTAGCTGGTGTTTGTCGGCGCTGTTTGTACCTCGCGATACACATTGCCATCGGCGAAGCCTCTACCTTGTCGATATATCGACCTGTAACTGCAATGAAAGTTATTGGGCTACGTTCGCCACGGGAACCCTTGGATTCCACCCCTGACCCGCAAGCTACCGTCCTTTTTACTTTTTTAGATGGAACATTCGTCGATGTCTGCTTTAAGGAGGGGAATATCGACGGCAGCAAAATTTGCAGAAATTTTCAATTTTTTAAAGTTTCTTTTTCTTTGGGATTTGCAGCTTTTCTTCTTTTTGTTTTTTCTATCGGTTGTTTTATTCTTTATCATTAGATTTTTAGAATCTTTTTTTCATTACATTTTTATGATTATTGGTTTTTTAGATTTAATAAATTTTGTTTTTTCCGTTGGATCGTAATAATTAAATGTACGCTGTGTTTCAAAGTTGATAACTTCAATTTCATCGGATACTTTGGAAAAATTTTGTTTGGGTTCGTTAAGGCTTATTTGGGTTTGTTTGGGCTTGTTCGATTTTATTTGTCAAAACAGCCCGAATGGTACCTAGAGAAAACACTCATATCGCAATATCGTTTTAACTACTGAATTTGGAAAGTTCGCGATTTTCATTCGTCACGATTTCATCGATCCTGAAAAATGCTGCATGCCGAAAAACTAGTAAAATTTAAAGTAAACATTACGATCTTCGAACACAGTTCGATAACGCCACGCGATCCTGGGACGTCACGTACGCCACGCACTTGACTGATCATTTTGTTACTGAAAAAGTTATGGGCGCGTACGCGAGCGCGCGCTCGTCGAAGTTTATATTCATACAATGTGCACGGTGTCAGAATCGATTTATCGTGCCCGCTGCGATAAACGAAAATCTAACGTCGCGGAAAACATTCGAACGACGTGCAAGTGAATATCCTTCGAACTGGAAATACTCCCGGATAAATGGATGGCTACTGCTTCCTTGTTAACAGCAACGCGAACTCTGCTATCCACAACACTCCTGTCTTTACCCCTTTCTTACGGACTTTATAAAAACTTGTCTCAACGACGATATTTAATTAAAACTTCATTATTTATTAAACGTCAATGTTTTTCTTTTATAAACAACGATTTCATTACATTTTATTGCAAAAGTAAACAAACAAACGGATTTGAAAACATTCGATCGATAAAACTCACGCATTTTCAATCGCTAAGAACAATACGTCACTTTTCACGATCGAATGTTTGCAAACACATTTATTCTTTTATTTTTTTAAATCAATTTTTTTGTCATTGAAATAATAATGACAGTGAGTAAAAAATGTTGGTGAGGAAAAAAATTAACCTTTACAATGGTTCCCTACTCATCTTTTTATCTTTCATCAATGAATTAATGATTTTTCAAATTTATAAGTATCAAAACACTCCGGAATCGCATATCTTCAAAAAAAAATGAATTAATTAAATATTTCTCAAGTGAGCTTTTTCTTTCGAATTGAATAACTGCATGATTTTTATCAATAGAATTATGTCCAGCAAAAAAAATGGTTTCTCAAAATCGAGTTTTTCTTCCAATAAAAAAAAACCATACGACTGAATCGAATAAGTCTCATATAAAAAGTAGACTCGATCGTTGTTTTCGAGTGATATTTTTTAAAATTAAAAACATGCGAAATTTCGGTCAAACCTAAGCAAACCCAAACTTATTTCCAAATGAAAAAAATCAGAACTGAAACGGGCAGTTTTCGAAAGGAATGATTTTTCAATAACTCGAATATCCGAAGGCCTGCTCTAGATTTGTTTACCTCGAATATCGTATTTCAGATTTTCGAATTGAAACAAAAGAGAAGGGGTTGAATAACCTATAAAAAGATGGAAAATCAAATGTAATACTAACGTATCGGCCGTTGGTGAGAGATGGCGGGGCGAAGGATCTCGCGCGGTTCTCTCGTATCGTTGAGCGTTAATATCCGTCTGGGAATGGTCGTCTCTGCACGTCGATGGTGGCCTCGAAACGTCCGAGGCTCTCGAGCCAGCCGACCAATTTTCCGAATTATTTCCTTTCTGGGGTAATCTCCGCGTCGGATTAATCGCACTGATTCTCGTTACGTCCTTGCCTTTCGTTTCACGATCTCGCGACTGAGCCACGGGGATTCTCGATTCCAATCGGTTTACCCCGATCTCCTGCGATATCGGCCCGGCGCTCGTCTGCGTCCAGACGAAATTCTATGTTGTTTTTGTTTTATCGATATCGGTTATCAAATATAATCAAATGAAACAATTGCACCGGTCGAATACAATCGCTTTTTTTGTAATTCATCATTTCAATTGTATTTGTTTATTTTTTGTATTTAATTATTTCATTTATATTTGCTTATTTTTTATATTTCATTATTTTAATGTTCTCTGCCAATTGTATTTTCTCAAAAGTGACATTTAAAAAATAGATAAACTTGATTGAAAATAATATTTAATAATAACTACAGAATTATTATTAAATATTATTTTAAATCAAGTTTATTAATTTTTTAAATGTCACTTTTGATAACTACAATTGGCAAAAATAATGACAATGGTTATGTTAATGGCAATTCTTTGAAAGATACAACAAATGGATTATTTGCCTTTTTTATTGATTATAATAATTTTTCGATAGATTAAAATAGTATTATCGTATTATTATTAAATATTATTATTGAATAATATTTAAGAATAATACGATAATACTCTTGAAATACATCGAAAAATTATCGTAATCAATATAAAAAAACAGATGATCGCTTTTTTCATCTTTCAAAAAATTGCCATTAATATTACCAAAAAAATCATATTCAAAAGGCTATAAAGCTTTAACTTCGTTTCCCTAATTTTCGGCTACAAATTTCGTAATGGTTTTTCGAAATGCCGAAAAAACATTGCATATCATAATGCAAAGTGAGGACATTTAAAACTGAAACAAACAACTCAATGAAAATGATCGATAAAAATATTCGTCTTCGCAAATCGTTCAATATCCAATAACGGTTGAAATGGAGAGCGACAACGAATTCAAATAATAATAAGAATAGTAAGAGAGGAGTGAAAACCACAAGCCGTGAATTAGTTATCGATCCGTACTGTCTCGGGATAAATCTCGTCGATGCGCCCGTGAAAATTTTCCTCCGTCTGGCGTTGCTTCATAATGACGGCTTTGTCGTCGATAAGGCAAATCGGATTGGCTTCGTTGGATTCGTAAGTAACGTCGAGACGATCGGTAGCTGAACGATATTGCCTCAGCGCTCCTGGCAGTCGTGTCTTCGTCACGATCTTTTCGCAATCGGTCGAATCCTCCTCGCCATTCTCCCCAGAAAGCTCTTCCCGCGTACGACGAGTCTCGTTCTGTCCGACAACAAAACGGAAATATTTTACTTTTTCGATTTCAACGAAAAATCGGTATTCAAACCGATTCTCAATAAATCGGTATCAGTTACGATCCGCAATAAATCGATATCAATTTCGATCTGCAAGAAATCAGTATGAATTTCGATCTGCGAGAAATCGGTATCAATTTCGATCTCCAAGAAATCGGTATCAATTTTGAAATCGATTCGGAAGAAATAGGTATTAACACCGATTGGCAAGAAATCGGTATTGAAACCTATTTCCAAGGAATCAGCATTGACACCGATTTGTAAAAAGTTGGCATTGACACCGATTCACAAGAGATTGGCATCAGTATCGATTCGCAAGAAATCGGCATCAGTACCGATCCGCGAAAAATCGGCATTGGTACCGATTCGCAAGAAATCGGAATCAGCATCGACTCGCAAAAAATCGGTATTAATACGGATTCGCAAAAAAATAATTATCGATACTGATAAAATAAAAAAGAACGCAATACCGATCTCTCCTCGGTTGGTTTCCCAGAAACTTTGACGCTTTATTGACACAATCGTTAATTCAGGTTAGTAACCTCCGTTTTTTATCGTTGAAACGAAAAAACGTTCATTCCCGGGTAAAATCCGAAGCGATTTGCCAAACCGATCTCGAGGCTCCATGAAAAAAAATTGAGAAGAAAGGTCGTCGTACAATTCAAAATCGATATGCCCATAACCCAACGATATAATTACAAAAAGCGAAGCGCGTATCGAAAATAAAATGGAGAAGCGCGACGCGCATCGCTCCGTTGACGAATTGTTGTTCGCATCGTTTCACTTTTTTTTTTGTCGGCCCCCTACCTGCGTAGAATATTGAACGAACTTCGGAGCGGCCGTTTTTACCCGTTCGTTCTTTGTTTCCATTGCGACCCCCACAGCAACGAAATTCAGTCTCTTCGAGGCCGAAACACTTTTCGAGTACTCTTTTCTGAAATCATACGATTATTCATTTTTATTTGTTATTCTTTCGTACTCGCACCTGCGTGTCATTGACGGACGTGAAATTCGTTACTTCGCATTTTTTTCCTGACGAACCGTCGTTGCGATTATTTGGCCTCTCGTTCGTCCAGTTCCCGGTGAAACTGAACCACTTCCGGCCACGATCCAATCCACATCGGGTCCTGAATCATCATCATTTATTGCACCAACGAGTACATCCGGACACAATTCCATTTATTTTGAACGAAAGAACCCTTCGTCTTTTCTTCGGTCAATCGAATTTCATCATTAGTAAATCGTGTTAATAAATTTTGTTCTTTGTACCAATTTGTTTGGGTTTGTACTTTATTCCTTTTGTTCTGTACAACGACGAATTTCTAATATCAACAGTTTTGCGAAACCTTCGTAACAAAAGTCGAAAACCACCGAAAAAAGGAATTGGAAAAACCTGACCGATCAACCGTAGCACGTTAACCAGGAATGAAAAAGACCCAGAAGAAAGGAGGAGAACAAGAACCAGAAAGCAGGGTAAAGTGATTTCGCTGTGCGACAATGCTAGGCCACGTGTTGCGAAAGCCCATCGAGATAGGTTGAAAGCAATCGAATAGAAAGTGTCTGTCCAGGCATTCATCGGAATTGGCTATGTCAAGATCGTCGCTTGTTTCGATCGACTCCATATGCACTTGAAGCACTTTGCCAATTTCGAAAAAAAGTTATACGAACTGCTCGACAAAGTGCAGCTCGAACGATGTTGATAAATGTTTTCAACCAATGACTTTTCAATGATAAAACGAAAGTCTTCTGCCAATCAAGGTACATCGTAAATACTGAATACAATTAGAGGGAATATAAGTATGACTGATAGCAGCAGATAGGGAATGATGAGCTCTCTTGCCTGTGGCGATTTGTATGGTCGGGGAAATTTGTAATCCGTACAAAACGAGACCATCGGCGGAAACCATCGGCAGTGATTTTCGTGCTAAACGAGCTCTGATCGCGGCGAGCATCGCGTCCCCATCCTGCTGACCTTTGGCTGCTAGTTTGCCAGCTTTCGTAACTTCCTGTAAATCGGTAAATTGGGCCGATTAGTCGTTTCCCACTGGGCAGTGGTCGACCCAGCCACAGGTGTAACCCTGGACCGCATTTATATCCGTGTGTCTTCCTACGTATACATATATTTACATATTTATGAGTTGTATACTTGTACACACAATGCGCAAAATGATATCGTTTTATAATCATGTATCTGTGATTCACCTCCGGCTCGTAGATCTGTGCCAAAACCGCCAGTGTATCGAGCGTGGCCTGTCGCACTCTTCGTCTCTTATCGGCGACCATACTGGCAACTTTGTAAGCAACGTGCTCAACTTTGAACTCGGTGCTTGGAAACGTTACCAGCGAAAAGATTAAAAGTTGCAGAGCGTTCTCTCGAGTCTTGATCAGAAGGAAATCATAAATAGAAAACACGTAGAATCGTGTTGAAACTTCAATACGATTTATAAACAAATTATCGATTATTCATTTTTTACAATTGTTCGTTAAGCTTTAGTAGAAATTGAAAGTTGGAGAAGAGAGAGAGAGAGCAGAAGGAAATTGGCAAATATCGCTGTTGACCATCGATACAATTATTATTTGATTTGGTTTTCGTGACAAAGAAACGATTACTAGATTGATCGGTTCCTCATTGATAAACCAGTTCAAATAGAAAGAAATTAACAAGCGATTTTTTGAAACGATTCAATTATTTTGGTATTAAAATCAGTACGTGCATGTTTTGATTTTTCCTTCTTTTGTAATGATGTTTTTTGAGGAATTTCCAAAATATCATTACTGCAACCGAAATATGCGGAAAGTCTACGAGGAATTTAAAAAATTCATAATTTCTCATAAGATGATTTCGATTGGAAATAGAAGCACAATGAAAACGTTTTACCAACGGGTCGGTCCTTACCTTGGCGTTTCTGGCATTAATACAGTGAGGCTGCAAGAGTTGTTCGAACAAGAGAGCAGGTCTGAGTCTGAGCATAGCAACTCGTGCTAGTTGGGCGGCGTTCGGGCCACCCTGACGAGCGAGGCCCCAGGCCACTTGGGGTAATCTTCGCTTGAGGGCCTCCTCGGACACTCCAGCAACTACGATCTTAGCATAAAATTATGTTTTCATGGCACTCTTCGCTTCATTGACTCTTGGTCAGCATTGGTGCAAAGTTCGAGCAGGAGCTAAAAATCTGTTTAATCATCGATACTTTTACTGGTAACTATTCACTTCAGTGACATTTCCGTAAAATGAGGCTAAACTTTGCTGTTCGTTATTTTCTCATTGATTGCGTTATAAATGATGATATTCAGTCGGACGAAGCTGAATATCGTTTGTTTGGGTTTAGGAAAAGTCGCTAAAGTAAATAATGACCGAAACGCAAATTAAGTTAAATTTTTGCTTTTTGTTATTTTCTCATTGATTGAGTTATCAGTGATTATATTCAGTCGGGGAAAGCTGAAATCCACCTTCCCATAAAGAGTTATGGTGTTTCAAAATTTGTTTGTTTATTTCGGTTTAGGAAAAGTCGCTAAAGTAAAGAATGAACAAAAAGCAAATTAAGCTAAATTTTTGTTTTTTGTTATTTTCTCATTGATTGGGTTATAAATGATGATATTTAGTCGGATAAAGCTGAAATTTACTTTCCCAAAAAAGCTATGGTGTTTTAAACTTTGCTCGGGTTTCTTTGGGTTTGGTAACAATCACTAAAGTAAATAATTACCAAGAAGAATCATCCTTCAAAAGTGTGAAAATTATTTGCTAATCCAGTAGTTATTTGATTCCAAATATATCGGAGAATTACCCTGGCCACTGCCATTCCAGCAGCTGCGACTCTGCAGCTCCGTTCACCACCCAAAACTGCCTGAAGAAGCGAACCGAGTCGCGGCTCGATCGCTGCCAACGCCGAAGGCGATCTCAGGGCTGACGCAACCCTTTCCAGACCTCGGACTCTCGCGCGCCAATCGTCCTGAAAAATCCGAAACCATTATGTAACCCAAACAAGTTACGAATAAGGTGGCAGAAGAGAAGCTTGTGTTCATTGCCAAAGGAAATAGGGATAATCTGTACATCCAAAAGAGGCAAAATGTCGGCGCGATCCAAATCCAACCCAAACAAACCCAAACAGAAAAGAGTTTCCATCCCTTCTCCAATTTAGTCTTTTCACCTATTGATGAGAAAACGGGAATCGTCACGAGCCCCGACCAAACCGGAAACGACACTAACGATTTTCTTCCATTTCATTCTTTTCACGAATCAACATAGGTATACATATCGGAGCTGATGCAATATGAATCAGATAGAAGAAAGGTGGAGGTTGAACGGGCATGAGAAGGCCCCGGGAGTGAATTATGGTCGCAATGTAACGTCATATTTGCATACTGTGAGTTTACCACCCCGCAAGAGACAACTGGTATAAAGGGAAGGAGGGAGAGAGAGAGAGAGAGAGGAAGCGCGGGAGAGGGAGAGGGAAGTGGCTGGAAAGTCCATTGCGACACGCAACACGTGCCTAATTATTTTCTTGCAACTTGCTCGCTTCCCACAATTCACCTTTGAATCCCTCGCAATGGTGGGTCTTGTTACTTACAGGAACGAGGGTTGTATCACCCCCTCTCACCCCCTCCCCTCCTCCTACCTCTCACTAGTCCCCTCTTTCAGTCTAGCATAATTAAAGCAAGATAAAAAACGTTACACGTTCGAATGCATAATGATCCAGGAGAGAATTTTCCATGTCTATCCTTCGTGGCTTATCATCGAGAAAAGATAAATAAAAAAAAGAAATAATACAAGTGGAAAAATAAAAAGATCGGTCTCGTAAAAAAGTGGCCACGAAACGTCAAAGCAGTCTCCTCCGAGATTGCAGCTGGATCGTGAGCTAGATAAAAAGAAGAAGAAAAAAAAGAAGGAATATCTCGATGAAATAGAAGAAGAAGGCTCGCGGATAAGATTTTTATGCTTCATCGTCGAAGAGCTGGAAGATCGCTCGCCTCGTTTCGTTCGATTGGATCTCGCAACTCCGCGACTCCCTGTCAGACTCCGGAGATACCGGATCAACTATATGACGTCGTAACGTCCGACGATATTACGGTACTCGATGTGCCTCTGACAGAGGCACCGTAATACGAAGAAAAATAGGCGAGTGAATAAGCTTGGAATAGCTGGGAGGAAGGATAAAGCCACTCGGGATCATAGTCTCTTACGAGAATTATTTTACCCTCTTTAAACTGAAAATGTTAATGCTCAATGACGTCGTCGTCTCTTCTTACTATGGGCAATGATGCAACTCGGATACCAAAAACTCTTCGCAGCTGGAAGAATTTTTTTGCTTGCCAAGAAAATTGAGCAAACGAATTACAAAAATGTAAGCAATTCATTTTCATTAAGCAACGATCCACCACGATATCCTCGTGAATTGGAATGCTTACTGAAAAAACGTACATTTTTATGACATTAATACGATATCAATTTTTCATTATTTACCGAGTTCCACAATTTTGGTTTTTATAGGTAGGCTTTTGTATCCTTTCCTATTAAACATAATGAATAAAAATAATATACCTACCTATCATTAATAAAACACATAATGAAATATATTATCAATTTTTTAAAAATTAATGTCCTTCCCAATTAAATACTTGTAGATTTTTGTCCTTCCCTTTCAAATAATTATTAATATAAAAACTACCTGCCTACCATTAATAAAATACAAAACGAAAAATATAATTAATTGTAAAAAATTAGTGCCCTTTCCAATTAAACGCTTTCGCATAAAACATTATCAATAAAAAAGGCCATTAATGATCAAATACATTATAACAAAAAAAAAATGAATGCCTCCCCCATTGAAAAATTGTAAAAATACCTTATTTAATAAAAATGCCCTTTTATTGTTATCGATCCTGCAGCCAAAACGAAAGGGCCTCTTCATTTCTTCGTTGATACAAACGTCGGAATGTTGATATTTCACTGCACATTCTTCTCTCTCTCTCTCTCTCTCTCTGGCCCTTCTCTCTATAATTGCTTCCAGCAGTTAATAGTTAAATGAAAAATAAACCGATCGACATGAAGTACATGAGACAGGGACAATTATTGGTAGTAGAAATGGGTAGATTAGATTAGATCGTGTGAGCTAACTTTTCGAGTAAACCGAAATCGATCGACCCACTTTTCGTTGGCCGGGCATTGTATATCAAAGTGGGATCTCTCGTAGAAACTGCGAACTCCTGTGAATGAAATGGTAGTGGGTACATTCGATATTTCGACCACCTCACGGGGAGTCCCCTCGCGACGTATAACGTATATACAACTACAATGGCTGAACTGTCATCGTAACGAATGTAGGGATTTATTTCCCTTACCTTCCCTTTCAACGAACCCCCCCCCCCCCCCTCTCCCATCCACCTTTCCACCAGGCCCTTCGTCACGTTCTTGTAGGGCATGAAAAATCATATATTTGTCGGCTAATTCCTCTCGGACTCGACACGAAACCTCTAGCATTGTTTTTCCTCCACTTCTACATGACATCGAAAACCCTCATCTTTTTTTGTTTCGCAAAAAAAGGAAGCGTGGAACGAAGACGTAATTGAATTTTCATACTATCAAGGTTTGTTTGGTTTTTTTTTGGGAAACAATTTCAAGCTTGGTGAAAGAGAATTGGTGAAGCATTTTCTGAAATTTTCGAAATCCGTATAAGAAAGTCAATTCTTTTAGTGGAATATGGATGGTAACCGATCAGATTTGTTTTTAAAAATGAGCTATTTTGAAAAGCTTTCTTTAGTCTGGGGTTTAGAAGCTCGTATTATTGCGTATGCACATATTTACGCGTACATAATAATGCACATTTGCATATTTATATCAGAGCGCTCACATCAACGTCCGACAATTCGAGTAACTTAAAAATGGGGTTACTAATTATAGTATTTTCTGTTTTCTTTTATCAAAACAAAACGGTATTTGAACGGCTCGTTTTGTCCGGATTTTCCTTCGAAAAAATAAAACGCTTTAGATAATTTTTAATTTGTCTTTTTTAATTTTAATATTTTATTCGAAAAAACAAAACGCCTTAGCTTTGGCAAAGAAAATAATTTTCCTATTTGAAAATTCCTTTTAAATCTACAGATTATTTATTTCGAAAAATCTTGGAGAAAGACGAACCAAAAATAAGGACAATCAAATAAAAAATCAATCTTAGTTGGAAAATACTTTTTTCGATAGAAATTGCCATTTGATATTAATGAGCGACGATATTTTTATTTTCATTCTACAATTGAATCGTTCAGCTTTAATTAAAGAAAATAATAGCGAATCGAAGCTTTCATTACCTTGTTGTGAAGGTCATCGAGTACTTCCTGATCGACGAGGCCAAGATCCTCCCAATTGGATTCCCGAAATTTCGGAGGCTCGGCGATGACGATGTCATTCAAGGAGTTATCTTCAAGGTCAAAGGATTCAACCAGCTTAGGTTCCTGGTTCTTTTCACTCGTCATTTTCTCCGGGTCCTTTTGCTGATCTTTTTTTATGGGAACCGATTTTTCAACGTCGCCATTGACGTTGGGGGTGTCATCGGTACTCCGGTTTTTGATGGAATCCGTGATTGGCCGATCGATCGGACTCCTCGTTGAACGCTCGAAGGATGGTGATGGATTACTTTCGGATTCGTCGATGCGACCTTTCGACTCGTCACTCTTTTCGCTCTCGCTCGTTTTTCGTGAAGTCGTCTTAACGGGACTCGAGAGTTCCATGAGAATGTAATTTCTTTCCTTTCGCGGGAAAACCTCGAATTCGTGTTTTTTCAGGGAACGAGGTGAGACGCGATGAAGAGAATCGATCGGATACAATTCGAAGCTTCGTTCCTCGGATGATTCAAACTTTTCGGTTTTATCGTTTAAGCTCGTCGATCTTTTCGTTTCTCGCGACTCTTCTTGTTTTTCTTTCGAAAATTTCTCACCGGAAGTTCCAGGGTTCGTTGGAGGACCGGCTACCGATTCCTGTTTCTCAACAATCTCGTTCGACGTTTGTTTCTGAATTTCACGACTCGTCGTTAAATCGTAGAAATCAACCGAGACGCCGATTTTTCCGATCGATAAATCGGTTGATTCTTGGCTCGAACCGATCTTCCCGGAAGTCGTATCGGCCACCGATTCGCTGCCACTTTTGCCCGTGTTACCAAGATTTTCGGTTATGACAGTGCTGATCAAGCTCGAATCGTAATTTTTCGCAGGGCTTGCCGATTTCGACCCGATTTTCTCCGGGTTGGAATTCCCGGAGTTCCCGGAGCTCAAGGTAAACTTTGAATCCCCGTGAAGATTGCCGATTTTTGCGTTCGATTCGGTGGCCTCATTTCGGGGAATAAGATCGGTTGAAGGCTCGCTCAATTCCGTCATGTCTTTTTCCGTTGCAGCTTCGTAATTGGGGATCGTAATAAAATCGGTTGAATCGACTCTACCTGTATCGGATGGGAGAAGAGTCTTACCGATTTCATCGTTTCTCGACGTCGATCGATCTCCGCTCGGTTTTCCAGAGTTTCGTTCTTTCTTAACGTTTTCATTGATTTTCTTGGGCTTGGACAAGTTTTCGACGGGGCTCAATCTTACCAGATTGGAATTTGAGTAATCGTCGTTATCGAAGATCTCGAAGGCCCAACCGCTCTCGTCTTTGGTCTCTTCTCGGCCAAAAATCGAATCAACTCTCGCCTCCATCTTCTTTTTGGTTTCCTCATTGCCGCGAGTTCTGCTGGAAGCTTCGTAGTTTTTCGTCGTGAGAATACTCTTTTTCGGACTGAGACTCGCGTCGTGAACGTAAACGTCTCTCCTCGGGCTGTTTGCCAGGGATTTCGATATCCTCGATTTCGAGCGAACGATTTTAGGGCTGCCGGGATTCGATCGTGACTTTCTTGAACGTACGGTTGTCGATCCGATTCCTGGTGAAACTGGGATCGGTATTCGCGTTTGGAAAATGTCCGTTGGTACGAGTTCGGAGTCGTCGCTATCGGGGGTTCGAAGTTTCACGATTTCACCACCAAAATGAACTCGCCGGGGTGTTTTTCTTCTCTCGATCCATTCGTCCTTGACCTCGTCCTTGATATTTCCTCTGGGATTGTTGATTCTGTTGCCCTCTTGGGCCTTTTTAAGGAAATCATCGGGCCACTCAAAATCTAATTCCGCTTCGATGTCTTCATCGTTCTGTTCGATAATCGTCATTTTTATCGCAGTTTCTTCATCCAATTTGATTTCCGTTTCCAACACTATTCTCGATCCTGGTGAAGACGGACTCAAAGTTTGTCCGGCCTTCGTCAGGCCAACTTCCGGAACTCCCCGGCCGGAATCGCACGTCGAACATGAATTTTCTTTCATTTCTTCGATTTCACCCTTTTTGGGCTTTCCACTGCGTTTTCTCTTTCTCGCACTCCTCGCACTAGGTTTTACCTTATAAACGTCGCACAAAATTTCGTAATCCCGCTTCGCGTGCAAATCAAGCTCGTTCAAATAGACGTAAAACTCTTCGGTACCCAGAACCTCCTGAATCTTCACCAACGATCTGAGCGCCGCCTCCTGATGGCCCACCTGAACGAGACGATTCACCAGGGCACCGATCGCACATCGAATGATTTCCTCCGAGGGACGGGAATTACTCGAAGACGGAAAGAGGAGAGAAGGCGTGCTCAGGATTACACCGAGAGTTATGTTTGCACTATTGCCTCCGGTCGTATTCGGTTGTATCAAGGCCTCCTTCAGAATCTGCCGAATTTACGAAAATTCATTCCTTTTATTGCCACCTCTTATTTTTCGCTCTATTCGCTTTCGTCCATTATTTTTTACGATATATTTTTTCTGGAACTGAAGAAAGAAGTTTGATCAATTATCCCAATTATGATCAATCATTCAAATAATTATCAATTATTCAAATAATTTATCATGCCCATTCCAGTTCGGAATACAAAATAATTGATCATTAAATTGTATTTTGATGAAATTTTATGATTTAAATGAACTTTCTATCAAATTTAATGTTCTAATTGAATTTTTATCAACTTTCATGGTTTAATTAAATTTTGTATAAAATTTAATGTTTTGGTTGTATTTTTTATCAAATTCAATGCTCGAATTCAATTTTTTAATGAAATTCAAGGATCAAATTGCATTCAGCCAAACAGAGAACTCGATACAATTGATCGATCTCCAAGTAGTAATCACAGTAAAAATAATCCAATTTGTTTTGTTTACGATATTAATTTAAACAAAAATCATTTTATTAATGAATTTAATAAAAACAAAGTTAATAAGTAATTAAATTGATTCATTCAATTTCTCAAAAAATTCAATTTGATAAATTATTTTGTATTCAGAACTGAAGAGCAAATTCGACACGTATTTATTAAAAAAAGTATGTAAAGGGAAATAAAAATAACATTAAAACATTGGTATCGAGAATTTGGTGAAATGATGGTATCAAGGAGTGTGGAAAGAAAAACTGACTGACCGAATCCACGATGTCCTCCCTCTTCCTGGTGCAGAGAAGATAGACCCTTAAGGTGTCGAGAGCGCCCTTTCTTACAGCCGGTGCGAGATGACCGAGATTATTGACGAGTTCCGGAAGTACGGTCGTCATGGCGTCATCAACTATCGCGTGATCGAGAGTCGGCAAAACATCGACGAGAACCCGTAAAGCGTGTTGGCGAACTTCCCACTCCGGATCCCTTAATCTCTCCGTAATTTCGTCGAACGTCTCGCGGGTGTCTATCTCACAAGGAAATCGTCTGGTACGTACCTATGTATATACACATCGAAAACGACTTTTTTCTTTTTCCCTCATTCGAATTATTGAAATATCTTCCGGACGATTCGAAGGGGATGGGTGGGTCTGGATCGGTGACTCGATGAGCTGACATCATCGATTGCGACGGTTCATAAGAAAAATTAATATTCATTGGTTCCTGGCCAAAAGACGGCTCGAGTAATGCAAAAAAACATTCTTCGACCGATTCGCTCGTGTGAATTATTCCAGAACGTGCGTACTGGAAATACTGGAATAGAATGATCCTTAGGCTCGCTGCTTTGATAATTTTCATAAGCATTTACTTTCGTTTGGGTTTGTTTTTTCTTTGTTATTATTTATAATCATTTTTAATACGGAACTCTGAATAAATCACTATCAGCAAAAGAGGAGAAATATTATATCGTTAACTGAAATCTCGTATTTTACAAACTTTATAAACTAATAATAAAATCGTTGATTATTATTTTGCAAATAAATCATTGCAATATTAAATATAATTACATAACTAAAAATATAAATAAATAACATTTTGTAAATAAAAATAAAAGTATTGATTATTATTTTATAATAAATGAATAATTAAAATATTTAAAAACTTTCGAAAAATATTCATCGAATTTATTTGCTTCAATGAATCTTTACAATCTGCTGCTTAATTGAATCAATTGTTCATTTTACGAAATGTGAATAATAATAATATTCTGTCGACGCTATAACAATTGGCAAAGTATCGTTTGGTGTTTTTTTGTCGGTAAACGAAGGTATCTGCAACATTGCAAAAATAATTTAATAACGAATGGAATCTTGACGCGTGATATTTGGGGATTGATGAACCTTATTAAAATTGCAATTTTTAACGATGATCGCCTAATTCGCCGAAAATTTCCGGAGTGATTTAGTGGTCTCTCATACTCAGCAATTTATTTCATAATAGTACTGAAGCAGGAGTGACCTTCTCACACTTCGACAATTTTCAATAGAGCCACAAACACCGAACATTTGTTAGAAGCCCATGCTCATTCGATTTACGAGAGAGAAATAGAGATCCAGGGGAGTTTGGCGATCGAATGAAAATATCATTTAACCCACGCACCCATACGCACACGTGAATCGTGGCTCAATGGGAGTAAATCCCAATTCACCTGAAATACCGTTCCCGGAATATCCGTCGATAATCTCGATGATAAAACTTTACGGTAGACACAAAATTGTCCATTATACAGTCGACCATACACGAAATTACGTATTTACAAAGTTCGTTAAAAGGGAATCTGCAGCATTAAATATTGCTCGAAAGCGCAATCCGTATCTACCTAATTGATAAATAAATAAATAAGGGTGGAGATTAATTTGCAAAAATGAATTTCCGGAAAGGAAAAATATATATAGATATTGTTCCAAAAATACAAATATTGTTTGCACGGCAATGTAACATCAACTGGAAAAGTTCATGCGAATTGGATAATCGCCATTATTAGAAAAAATAAACAGGACATTGTCACGTCCCGATGAGATGAAACTTTGTTCAATTTTGTCCCATTCGACCCTTTTTTATAATAAATAAGTCCCATTCTTATTTTTATGATACATTCAGTACTTAACGTTCATTGTGCAAGAAAAATGTTCATGATTTATTAAGTTATTAGTTAAAAAAATTATTTGATGGTCAATTAATTAAAAAATTAACAAATCAAACAACTGGACACGATTCGAAAGACCAAAATGTGATTCCTTAAAAACCAGATAAATAAATAACAAAAATAATAATAGAGAAGAAGGTGGTAATGGGGCCCCTAATTTGTTTTTGTGCCCTCATGTAAAAAATACTACATTTACAAATAAAGCAAATACGTCATAGTGATCCTTACTCGTTGACTCATTCATGCCTAACTGTAGAATAAATAAAGTAACGACAGAATAATCAAAAACTTAATTTATTCTTGAAAACAAAACTTTTGCAATTTAAGATTAGGGAAGGGTTATATGGCCTCCTGGGGATCAAATTAAATGTATTGGACTTTAATTAAACTTAACGGCAAAAATCACAAATATAATAATCGCCTTCAGGGCCTACACAGGCTGTACGAGCCCATGAATTGCAAGGTTGGCACTGAATCCACTCTTCACCACGTAAGGTAAACGTTCCAGTTGCTGATACTCTCCTAGTTGGTGACACTAACGGTATAATTTTGACTGACAAAAATACAATTTATGTCGAATCGTAATCTAATTACCAATGAATTAAAGACAATTGTTCACTTTTAATTATTGGCTAAAATCATTTATGCACACAACATTCTTATACTAGAAACTGACGAGTGAAGTGTCCGATAGACCCCTAACAGGTTCCCTAGCGGCAGTGCTTGTCGACAC
>JAPYZJ010003145.1:0-17519 GCA_030522765.1 Ophioninae sp. B BG-2022a | reverse complement strand
CATGACTTATGTTTCAAATCGGCGGCAGTATTTAGGTTAGCCATGCCATCAAAATAAAAAATGCCGTCTGGGGCTGGTAGACCAATGTCTATCTAATTTCTTGTTTAACAAAGATTATTATGAGACTGATTGTAAGTTTAATTGAAAGATTATTAGTTTTGATTGTGCATTTAGTGTATCATCATAATAAGAAAAGTAACATTAAAAATGTTTAGAATAAGAGTTAATCATTTTATTAAAGAGTTTAGGAGAAATGTAGCTGATTCAATTTGTTGTTTTCTTAATGAAAAGCTCAGTTATATTAAACGAGAGTTTCATTATTTGGCTCTTCTCATAGCTTCTTCTCTTGCCGCTTATTAGTATATAAGTCAACTTACCCCTGGCATATGGTCTACCTACCCCGAACCAGGGGTAGATTGACTAAGTAGTAGTGTTCAGTAAAATGCATTACATTATCACTTTTATACTTAACTATGAACTGAATATTATATATTTTTATTAGTTCAATAGTTTATCTATCGATTCATATGGTTTTCTTGTCTATATGTACTAAAACACGAAAAATATGTACTATTTAGTAAAAAACTAGTCAACCAACCCCGGTCTCCCCTATTACAGTTATAGGTAGGGAGTTCAATTGAAAAGTGAATTTTGAATCATTATAGTATGATGCTATCTAGCCATTTAAAGGCATTTAGAATACTACTTTGTTTTGGGCCTGCAAATTTTTCTCTGGAAGTTGTGAACAAATAAAACTTTTATTAAATCGAAGCTACATTTTTATATTATTAAGCTGCAAACTATAAAAAATCACTGTAAGATAAAATTTTAGGTAGAACGCAAAATTATAGAATTTCGTTTTCGAGATGGGGTGTAGATATTTTGGAATAGGAGTAAACAAAATATATTTTTCGTGTTTTATTTAGTTACGTTATAATTACCGTTTATAATTAGCTCGAATCATAAACATTGGATCTACTGGCATATACACCCAAATGTCATACATAAATCATTGCAATTGATTTTTTCCTCTGTTCTTGTATACAAATACTCAAATACGTGATTATAAGTCTATTTTTTTTGTATATACATATACAAATCTTTTGTTATTTTATCGGCTGTGTTTGGGTTTGTTTGATTATGTTTGTTTGGGTTCGGTTGGGTTTCTTTGAAGTTTGAGTTTCAATATTATTTGTATAGGTTTCTTTGATTTTGTTTTGATCCTTTTTGGGATATTGCCTGTTTGGATTACATTAAATTTTGCAACAAAATTATGATTTACTTTTTTTTAACCTTATTTATTAAACACTTTTCCGGCTGCACATTTAGTTTCGTCTGGAAAGTTTAAGTAAAGTAGTAAATAAATGATATTTTATATATTGCCTTAATATTTAAATATTTAAAAAAACTGCCTAGGTATTTTACAGAATACTGATTTACTTATAGAATACTGATATTATTATTTATAGAAGTATTTTTTACAGTATTATATAGAATTATTTAAAATAGAATATAGCATTTTTTTTTACAGAATACTGATTATCAGAATTTCTAGAATACTGATTTTCGGTAACAATTCTGTTGAAATTGAAAATTTAAAAGTATCGGTATGGGTAACTATCGGTAACTTATCGGTAACCTTTCTGTTGAAGTTAAAAATTTACAATGTTCATTTATGTAATTAAACAGAAGAATTTCATTTTATAAAAGACGATAAGCGTGTGTACATGTGCATACTTAGATAGGCACATATGTTGAAACGGATCATAAAAGGGTTCCACATTTCGGGATCTATCTTTCCCCTTTTACGAGCACCCTTGTGTCGTGCTCGGTTATACAGAATAGGCTTGGACGTATACACCGTTAACCGGGCGAGCGTTGTAACATCGCGTGTTCTAAAACATACGGGAAGGATTCAAGGTACTCGCTCGTGGCTACAACAACGGTAAAATGTGAGGGCCAGTCCCAGGTGGTTTTGCGGCTGTCACGATACTGCGAGAGCATAAGAGCACATAGAAAAAAATATAGGTGTGTGTGCACATAGAAAAAAAAAAAAAGTAAAAGATTGAACCCTGGGGGATGAAATAATCAGCAGGCAGAGAGCCTTACATCCCTGCTTGCCTTTTTCCTTCCTCTTACCACCAAGACTTATCGTCTTTCTCTTTTTTCCAGTCTCGTTTGCTGGAAACATCGAGAGAAGTGCCTGATACCATTTCCCTCGTCGTCCCTTTTTTTTACTCGTTCCTTTGATGGTCTATAGTCGTTGTTTTTATTTCGTTCGTTCAACTCAGTTCAACCGATCACCGCAAAGGGTGACGTTCCATAAGATTGTAGAACAGTTGCGATATTTTACATCTGAGACATTAAGGATGTAACGATTATTACTACAAACTGAAATTTCGGATTTGAAATTTTTGTACGATGTTGTTGGGTGGTTTATACATCTTTGGGTGAAATTTCACCTATATTGTCGGTTTAGTTCTTTAGTAATACAATTGTTTAGTACTCTAAAATAAATTCAAATACTGAAAATAAATTGTTTAGTACTCTAAAATAGATTAAAATACTGAAAAAAAATTGTTTAGTACTAAAAGTTTGTACTAAATGTACAGAACTAAAAATTAAATTTAGTACTGTGCTTTCAAATTGAATTTAGTACGAAAAGTTTAGTACTAAAAATTAAAATACTAAAAATAAATTCTTTAGTACTATTTAAAAAATGAAAGTACTAAAAATTAATTGTTTAGTACTCTAAAATAAAAAGTTTTGTATTCTTAGCTAATGGAAGTTTACTTTATATTTAGTTTAATTTAGTACAGCTTTAGTTTAGAACTCGTAGCTAATGAAAGTGATCTCTGTAGTATTCTTTAATGGGACCGTTTGACCAGAAGTTCAGTGGTTACGATTTTGCTATCCACGTATTCAACTTGGGCCAGAATACTGTACTACCTACTAAGAATACTTTTTGTAAAAAAGTATGTACACCAAAGCTCCCGAAAAATGAGCCTCCTGCTTACTGGTCGATGTGCCAGCCAGAGCAGGGCTAAGCGGTCACCGATCCAAGTATCAGCTACTTCCAACATTGCTTAACTTCTGTTAGAATTGCTGTTTTGCTGTTTTTCTGTTAGATAATATGCACTATACGAATAATTCGCTACCAATCTGCTTTATCAAAATCGATCAATATTAATATTCAACAGACGTGAGCGTAAATCAGTAGACTGAAAATAATATAATTCGTCATTCTTTCTTGACTCTGAAAAGCTAGTAGTGCTTCCATAACCGCGTCCACAAGTTTCAAAGTGTCTCATACCAACAAAAAATCATCGGTTACCCCGTGCACGCAATCGTCTTTCTTCGTGGCGTTCAACACTTGGCCCAGCCACAGTTCTCGACTTTCCCTTCTCTTGTTCGTCATGTGCACCCCCACGTACCTCTGAAGATCGAGCACGATAAAATCTCGCTTAAACTGCAATAAAAAGTTGTAAGCTCCGAACATTTTGACCCTCTGGCTTTTAGCTTCGAATGGCTGTGACCTTCCAGCGTACTGGAACTCGTACTGGAACTCTTGGCTCGTCTCGTCTCTTCGGTATTTGTTTTTCTCGCTTGTATACTCGCTCAACTCCTTCAACACGAAAGGACTATTTGATACATTTTTTTTTGTGTCCCTCACGTACTTCTCGCTCGGACCTTCGAAAAATCGGATATCGCTCGGGCGTGACTCGTCTGATTCAACCCCCTGATAACATCTGACAAGAGAGTTTAACAGATGAGTACGTTCGCGGATGCTATTCACTGTGGTACTTTATCGATTTTTGTTTTTTGGTATCTAGGCTCTATCGCTTCATTGGGGACCTGACTGTAACGAGAATTCAATAATATCTATTGTAAACAATATTGTGCAAAAATTTTAAACACTCGAATGTCGAATTCTGCATTGGTCGAGTTAACTTCAGTATCAAATCAAAAAAAGTGGTTTTAAGAAAATGAATCGGTATCTGTGGTATGGGGTTGAGACGAGCTGCTGCTCTGCTCTTTCCTACTGAAAGTGCTGTAATTCTGTAATTTCTTCGAATTATAAAATAATCGATGTCGTTTCTGTGAAAATACAAATTACGAGAAAATGGCAAAAAGAATTGATTTTTTTACGTCGTGGGATTTTCCCTTAATGAAATGTGCAAGAGTCAATGAGAGACATATCTCTTCACTAAATGTATTTTTAATTTTTTTTTATGTATTTCGATTATGTAGTATTTTTAAATTTATTCACGTGCGATAAATAATTTTTTGTTTGAAATCTGTATACATAGACAGTGATTTGGTACACACGTGTATTATGGAAACCGTAACACTCTAGCATACCCTCGTGGCCAAGATGTACTATGGCAGTGGGTAAAGATAATTTTGAATTTTATGAAGACAAATGTATTCTCCCATGGCTTTTGCCTCCGCGTTTTCTTGGTTTCCTCCCTTTCCTCTCTTTATTCTTTCGATCTTTGGCTCATTTTCTCTCTCATCTTATCTCAACCAATGGTCGTTCTTCTAAGCCTGTATCTATGCACCACGTCGAAGAATAAAAGCCTTGAGGGAAAATGATCGGGGGAGGCGAGTCAACCCCTGCCGACTATACAGTGTGTATAACTTTCTTCTGATATCTTCATCGAATAGAATTGCTTTTTTCTTCGATATAGGTATACTTAGGGGGTTCTTTATAAGCTCCGGTTCTACGGAACATCTGCACTGCTTGATTTTGATAAGGTCCGAAATATGACGTCAGAGTTGGTCCGTTACTGCGCTTCTTTAGCGTCTTCCTAACGACCGTTAGTTCGACCTCAAAACTCTCATTAAGAAATTTGCTCCGCTTTACAATTGGCTCTTCGGTGGAAGATCAAATTGACTTCGCGATTGACTTTGTTCTCGAGCTTTCCTCGCGGACCTCTTTACCATTCTACTATTTCTCTCGCTCTCGAGTTTTCTCTTTTTATCTCAGATTTACTGTCTTCGTCATTTTCGTTTCATTTCCAAAGTTCTGCCTGCAAGCCCTTCCAACAGTTCCACCTTTCTGTTCTCCCCTACATATAGTAGCATCTCGATCATCCGAACTCTCACTATCCTATTCGGAACCCTCGGTTATCCGAAAGTTAAGCTGCTTTATCAGAACCGTGAAATTAAATTTTATTATTATGTACACTTTTAGCTACCGATCTAAGATTATAAAGTTGCTAATAATACGTGCATTCTGGTTTGCACGCCCTCGAACTCGCATGCGTTCATAGGCAGGAGTCAAAATCCAGTTCTTGGCATCGCACGAAGGGACGTAGACGGTCTTCAGACTCGAATTGAAATTTGCATACGTTCGTCAAGTATAGACTAGTTTCGTAGGTGTGCACAGTACAGCTTTTTCCGCTTAAGAGCATGACGAACATCGACATAACCTCACAAATTTTCGAAATTCGTTTTGTCAGCTTTAATTAAGTTTACGGTGAAAAATCGAGCATCAGTTTTTGGAGAATTCATAAAGACAGAAATAGATGCTTGAATTTTACGATACAAATTTTTCGTCCTTGAGAAATTGCGATTTAAAATACACAAATAGATGCTTGAATTTTACGATAAAAATGTTTCGTCCTTGAGAAATTGCGATTTTTAAATTTCGACTATTTCTCTCGCACTTGTGTGTCACGTGGTACGTCTTCGACATGTCCTTAAGCGACTGCATGATTAGCTCCAAAAAAAAAATATAACGAACAAACGCAAAGATTGAACATTTTTTATAAAAAAATCTTAAACTGTACCATGTTGAATATTTTTGTTGAAAGTATGTGTTTTCAATTGTCCTTGAAATTTATATTAGAAATACATAAGCACAGAAAGTACGTTTTTAAATTTTTCTATTATTATTTATTTCTATTATCCGAACTAGGCTCGATTTGGATCAATTCGCATAACCAAAACTCTACTCTTCGTAGAGAATAAGCCGAGATTATTCGTCCTTCTCTGTCTACTGTGTAATACCGAAAACGGTGTTTGTTATTTTTAAAATGAATTTACGTTGCAAAGCTATATTGAAAAGCTGCGGAGTATCGATAATATAAATGATAACAATGACGGATTCTCGTGCTTCCTGTTTTAAGATTAACACGTTTGTTGTGAAGTGGTTGTATAAAGATTCTATATATATTACTGACAATGTAATATAGCGATCTATACGTTATATTACCTTTACGACCATGTAGAATATCGACATAACCTCACAGATTTTCGAACCTCGTTTTTTTATAAATAGTTAAGTTGCTTAGGGAAAAACTGTAGACTTTATAAAGAGTTTCGTTATTCTATTTTTCATTGAAAATGGTTCGTCAATCTAAAAAAAAGAGAAAAAGAAATAGTAATTTTATATGTTCAGCGTCAGACGTATTGTGGTCAATATCAGACATGTTGTCCATTGACATCACTTGTGGTGCCAAGCATTTCGGGAAGTCGATTAATCTGAAAAATGAAAACGCAACGGATTTTTGTAATTTAATTTACAAAGGAGTTCGTCCCGTAAAACTTTTTTGGAATATTCATTTTTTATGGAATTGCGACCGTTTTTATTGAAAATTGGTTTTTCATTCGCAATTTCCGACGATTTTGTTTACATAAAAAGTCAATTGTTCAATCAAATTAACAACTTTACGTGATGAATAAGAAAAAATATCGAAGAATATTGTAGCCAGATTTAAACAAAATCGGATAAACTATTTTCGAGATAAATCGGGCTTGGAAAACTATGTTTCGAGATAGTCGCGTTTGAAAAGTGGATGAAGAAATGACACACTTAGCTGTTAGGCCACAGAATAACCCACCATTTTTTTCAATATTGCCAATTTCTACATTAACCCATTAAAGACTAGCGTCGCCATGTAGCAACGTGAGTAGTCAATTTAATTTATGGATCATACATCAAAAACTACAAACTTAGCGTTGCCATATGGCAACAGTCTAAATCTCAAAATTGGGAAATTTTGAATTTTTTTTGTCATCATCATATTAACTGGTCATCATTCAACCCAAATATAAAGATAAAAACACAACATTTGAATTTCAAAAACTCAGTCCCTAACGGGTTGAATTTATACTCAAAATTCTTCGGACTACAAACTATGAGAAAGAAGATTTTTTTCTTTAAAACATTTACTTAGGTAACCTACCATTAATTATTCACCAGGCTAAACATGCCCAACATGATCTACACTTGTCAATTCACGACACCTCCATTTTTGACTAACTTTTTACTCAATGATTCATCAAGTCCCTTAAAGTCGTTAAAGAATAATGAAGCAACGATTATTGGGACATGGGGACGGTCAATCCAACTCCTCGCTATCGAAGTGAATGCGTCCTCCAACTAAATCACGAACTCCAATATTCCAAACGCATTCTTCACACTTGTCTTTTGGCTTAGTGTAAAGACGAGATTTGGAGTTTGTTGAATTGGCTGGTTGCCAATCGCGAGAAAAGTCCCTTCACGCTCCTGCTAGCCCAACATCTCATCCTGTTTGGCTTTCCATTCCTGGCTGCTTCCACCGTCTATTTCCGGAATGTCGGCTACTCTCTCTCTTCCTCTCTGCCACATCGTTTTTCCCCTTTCCTCGATCTTTCACTGCCCCTTCCTCCAACACTCTTTTATTCAAGCTCTCCCGCCCATTCAACACTGGTTTTGCGAGAGTTTGATGACGCTGATGAGAAGTCGGTCAGGCTTTAGACGTTTGTGGGAAAAACTACAGATGCTATGTTTTTTATATATATATATATCAGCATCCAGTTAAGGCTACTCTGATGGCTCGAAGCTCACTCAACGTTCCGCAAAAACTTTTGAGTTTTCGTCGACGTGCTCCGCCGTCAAACGGTAATCAGCCGAAGATCCAGTCTCCGAGCGCTTCTGCGCCATAACCGAGTTTCAGTTCTTGAACCATTACGCCATCTTGTTCCATAAACACCAGACCTATGTGATGCCAGTAATGTATACGTCCATTTTTTTGCGAACAAAAAGATGCTACAGGCAGAGTAGCATAAAACATTTTCGCTTATAACTTTTTATTGTGGATGATTCCTTCCATGGGGAAAATCAATTAAGGATTTATTTGGACGAATATAGAATTTTCGTAACTTTATTAAAACCCTAATTCTGTTGTATGACATGGACCGCCAATGGAAAACCTTCAACTTCAAAACTTGGGTTTATTTGGGTTGGGTTGGGTGAATTGGTTTGGGTTGCCTTGAAGTTTTACACTTCGAGGCAACCCAAACCAACTCACCCAACCCAACCCAAACAAACCCAAATAATTATTTGGCTGTTTCATATATGACCAGCCTAAATTCCTCCGCCCATTAAAGACTAGCGTTGCCATGTGCCAACGTGAGTAGTCAATTTAATTTACGGATCATACATCAAAAATTACAAACCTAGCGTTGTCATATGGCAACAGTCTAAAACTCAAAATTGGGAGATTTTGAATTTTGTTCGTCATTATCGTATTAACTGGTCATCATTCAACCCAAATATAAAGATAAAAACACAAAATTTGAATTTCAAAAACTCAGCCCCTAACGGGTTAATTCCCTGATCCAACCTAGAAGTCGCAGTTATACCACTAGATCTCCTGTTTGGATATTTTTTTCACAAAAATGATTCGTCATTTTTGAGAATGTTCACGAGGCCAAGATGGTGATATAATTGTGACGGGCTAGGTCCTATTATGGTTAACTTTTTAAAAGAAAACTTGAAGCCAGTCGTGGGCTTAGGATGGAAAATCACGTCCTGACGCATCATTTGCGTTCCTCACACATTTTCGGTGGCTGCAAATGCGAAACGAGCATAAAATAGAGCAGGATTATCACGTCGGCAAGGTTCGCGACGGGGCGTTACAACGTTGTCTCAAGACGCCGCACCCCTTGGGTTATAAATCTCCGTTCAAGAATGGCCCCCTGCCGAGCCTGGCGTGTTCACATCACAGAAAGGTGAACAAAATTTTAATGGTCTATGCGGCTATTTATGGGGTGTTTGATGTGCACTTTTTAAACAATTTTTTCGAACTCTCTCAAAAAAAATATTCGAATTAGAAAAAGAAAAAAATTGATGGCCTGCTAAGGCTAAAAATTCAGAGGTTGAAAGTAAAATGATTTGTTAAACTCGAGACCTTTGAGGGTGATCTTTTTTAGCCATTTTTAAATTATGCTGCTTTGGATATGTCCTTGTTTATAAGTTAACCTCCTATATAGTTACTGTTGTTAACTTATTGAAAAATTGTTGAAAAATTAGAGCCATCACTACTAAAATAACCGAGACTTATCTATCCTAGTTATTTTACTCATCACTACTAAAGTAACTAGGACTTATCTGTCCTAGTTATTTTAGAAGCTCTCTAATTTTTCAAGGCAAGAAGCGTGTTCTAAAGAACCATCCATAGAAAAATGATGTAGCCTCGTTGGCATAAGAAAGTGAGGAATTTATATTTAAAAAACTGTTTTCATGTGGACACCTTTCCTGAACCTCTATACCATATTAATTCAAAGACTACGTTCATCTCACCTCACTTCTATGGTCATCTTATATCCAATAGTATAATAGACTTGACCACTCCAGTGTTTCAGAACGTATTTTGTTAAGTGAGTCTAATATTGGGCTTTTGTTAGTACTACATGTACAGTTTGATTATTAATAAACAAATCGATTATTCGTTATTAATAATCACTAAGTAAAAATAAAAATATTTATTTCATTTCTCTGAACTTCAAAATAGGACGTACCAGAGAAAACCATGACTATCTATCCTCCAATCGCCCTACTGTATCCTACTGCATATTGCTAGTGATTATTAAAAAAAAAAAAAAACAAGTTTTTCGTTGTTGCTGCTTGTGGTTGCACAAGAGACATCAGGATTTGGTATCAAATGAAATTTTACGAGCAGGGTATTTCTCTTGGTTTCTCTCGGTACCTTGATCTATCCTTCGCTCTCTATTCGTCCCTTTCTTTCCCTCAATCCTTCTAATTAATTAGAGACTCTGTCTGGGCGGCGGGTGATAAATAGCCCACGTAACAGGATCATTAGGACGTGTGGGAGTGTTCTCTCTCGTCCGCCACTGACTAGAGGCAGAGACGAACACGAGAAAAATAGAGAGAGGAAGACGAAAGGGCGGAACGAGGAGGAGGAGGGGGGGGGGGGGAGGATAAGGCGTGGAATGCGTTTTCGGTGGTGCTTTCACCTACGGCAGCTCGAATTTCCAAGCGGGAGGAACGAGCAAGCCGCACACTCGTTATGCGATTCGTGAATGCCTTATCCGTTATCAAGCTAATTACCTACGTGATAGGAGTGCATGCTACAGTATCTCTTGGCTACGTTGATGTTAGCGGCATTTCCTACAGTCGTACTGTTACGGCTAGTTCCATTGATTTAAACGGCACGGGAGGCTTTTCTAACTACTTATCTCGAACTCTTTCTACCGGAAGTTCTCTTTCTATTCTACTTTTTCGAATACAGGGTGAATCGTGAATGGACAAAAGTAGGGATTGATTGGATTTCAATAGGATCACGAAGTGATCATCAAGTATTCCTTGTTGGATTTAAGGGGGAATCCCACCGTGAAAGATAAAAAAAAAATATTTTTCCATTTTTGTATCGTATGTACTTTTAAGAATATGTATACCGAAAGTTGTTTTTTAATTTACAAAAATGACAGAGTTACAGCATTTTTTAACTCTGTCGGTTTCGTAAATTATACAACGGACGCGATTTGAATAGAACTTTTTCGAAATTGCTTTTACAAACTGGTGCGAATGATACAATTGCCGGTCGGATAGAGACTATTTTTGGGAGGATTTTTTTGTAATGTTACAATTACAAAAAAATCTTTGCGAGAATACTGTCGTTGAGCGTAGCCAATTTGTTTAACAGCTATCTCTTAAAGCATGTTAAATGAACACATATTAGATAAAACTAATACTTTTTATTTAAAAAACGTGGCAATATTTTGGAGGTTCAATCCCGTTGTTGGATGAATATTTACACACGGTAGAATACGTTTTTAATACTATAATTTTATATACAGGAACAGAAATGGACCATATGAAAACAATAAATTTATATCAGAATTTCTCTACTGATTATAAAACCCTGTTTGGGCAATCAGGATTCCTCATTGAATCCCAATGGAAAATTCCGATTCGAATCCAGTACACGAGCGTGGCGTTAGAGCATAGGGATCCAATGGATTGGATCTCGATCAGGGCGTAGTGAAAAGCACCGAAAACCATTAAGATTTCTAAGACCATATCTGGCCGAGGCTGTGCAACACTGCGCATCATATCCGTTTATGGCGTCACTGTTAAAGCCAACTTGGATGACTGTATATCACAGGTACCAGGAACGTTGATGGTAACAGGGTGAAACTGATCGTGATAACTTATGATAGTAGTCATTAAACGATCCAGCAGGGTTGTAACTCGACAAGGTTCATTGTCGTGTCGTCCTCGTCGTTGGTGTATTGGACGATATTGCAGATTTGCCACTTTGCAATGGGCAAACAAAGGACTCGAGAAATCCTCGAGAGAATGCACGAAGCTATTCCGAAGCTAGCAATCCTACCAGCATGAGATCGATACTCCCAAATGTTGGTTCAACTTCCAACCCCAAGCCAACATCCGGTATAATCTGCTGCACCATGTGCCACGTATCGCACTACAATCCCATGATTTCTACTGGTCCGTTACTAACCGCTACCTTGTACGTACGATTCACTATTGAGACTCCTGCCAGACCCTCGATTAAGGCTTATTACAGGCACGTACACGGAATACCGAAAGTAATTATATTAGCACTTCCGGTTTTGGTGCAGGTTCAACCAATCGCAAATAGCACTAGCGGAAGCTCGTCCGCAAAACCCTGGGGTATTACTTGCCCTCTGCAACAACTCGCTAACTCCCCGGCATAGATGAACTCTGATCCGACCCTCACCAATTCTATCGCCTTTTCTACGACTGCATTCCGTTCCACGGATTTCTAGGGTATAGCTTGTTATGCCATCATCGATGGAAATCCGCGTTGCTACGTGTTGCTACATCGCGATATGAAAACTCAGTATTTCCTATCGGCGTTTCTTTAACTCTTTACATATTTTTCAGGACTGAGAAAACAAACGCAGAGAACAAACCCAAACAAACGCATTTCGTGATTAAACGTGCAACGTTGTTAGCTCAAAGCATGGAATCTATCAAAGATCCGTACAGACAAAGTGTTGTCCTTTGAGTGACAATAATGAGGAAGTGCAACGATCGAATCGCTGATTGCTTGAGACCGATAGTCTTGTTTTAATGAGTGTTTATTTACCCTGATAAATAGTTTGCCCAAAACAACCTTCTCTGAATTTGATAAATGGTTTCGAGAAAAACCATCTGCAGGAATATTGCGAAGCAGATGCGTGTCATCGTACCTTCATTTTCAAATACGTGTTCATCTCATTCAGCTTCGGTTGATATATGTCACTTTTACCATAAATGGTCTTAATTTCTGTTGAAATCGTCTCAACCCAAATCAACAAAATGAACCAGTGAAAACTGTATTATCGTTTCTTTGACTAAACAACCAGGGGATGCTAACCAACCCTGACTTTCAATAAGAGGAAGGTGCTTTCTCTCCTGATGCTGAATAACCAGACGGTCCTAACCAACCCTAACGCTGAACAATCAGAAGGTTTTTCCCATACTTCACACTGAATAAGCAGAAGGTTTTTCCGAGACCTGACGCAAAATTAGCAGAAACTCCTAACCAACCCTATCGCTGAATAAGCAGAAGGTTTCTTCTGTCATGACGCTAAACAATCAAGATTTTCCTGGTCCTGACGCTAAATAAACAGAAGCTCCAACGAACCCTGACGCTGAACAAGCAGAAGGTCCTTCCAATTCTGATGCTGAATATGCAATCAGATTTCTAACCAACTCTGGCGGAAACGTAATCCCTTAAAAATAGCTTCGAAGTCAAATTATTTTCGAAATACCTTTGGAAATGAAAAAAAGTAAAAAATAATCAGACGCAAATTGACTAAAAGTTACGAACAGTCGATAAGACGGTTTAGACTAGACTTCTACCATTCTTAATATGCAAGTTCAATGTATAATTGTATCTTGTAAAATTCCAAAGGCAAAATATACACAAATGTACAACCAACCCTGACGCTGAATAAGCAGAAGGTCCTTCCAATTCTGATGCTAAATATGCAACCGGATATCTAACCAACTCTGGCGGAAAGCTTATCCCTTAAAAATAGCTCCAAAGTTAAATTATTTTCGAAATACCTTTCGAAACGAAAAAAGGTAAAAAATAATCATACCCAAATTGACTAAAAGTTACGAACAGTTCATAAGACTGTTTAGATTAGATTTCTACCATTTTTAATATGCAAATCCAATGTATAATTATATCTCGTAAAATTCCAATTCCAAAATGTACACTTCTGTATTTTATCAGAGTTGTTATCATAAACAACGATATCACAAAATCGAGATACCTCCGAGATTTTTGGTGACCATAATCATAATGCTTGAATTGTCTGAAAATGTTACTGATCTCTTTGTTGCAGCTGCTCGAGAGGCGATTACCTGAAGATATTTCTCCATCTTGAGAGCCGTGGTGTATCCGAATATACGCCATGGTCGGGATTTCTCTGTGGTAATCTTAGTGACATTCCGCAAGTGCTGTACAGCTCAAGATCTACCCTCGTTCTTGAGTTCCACACCGGCAGACCGACCAGCGACGCGACTGGCTTCACTGGCACTTTTCGATATATCGACAGACGTGAGTAAACCAAGAAACTCCTTTATACGTATACGTTAAGGTTTCTCGCTCTAGATCGTTTCCTTGCATTCACGCAGGCTCCCGATTGAGGGACTTTCTTCGCAGACCACGTATCCTTTAGCCAGTACTGGTACATTTATCGTAACGCTTCGTCTATCCGTAACGTCGAGTTCTATCTTGGAGAGGCGAATTTGCGGTGTTATAGAACTGAACGCGTCGCCCATGAAGAGTACCATTTCCACTTTTTCCTCTTCCCTGAAAGCCCTCTCTCTCTCTCTCCTTCTTTCTCGCTCAAGCGAAGTAATGCATGTTTCCTTTGATCCGCGTTCATGAGCACTCAGCGAATATTGCCTGCACGTTTTTCCTTTTGCCTATATATTTTTCCTGAAAAAGACCAGGAACAACATCGTATGAGAAATGGGACCAACTTTTTTTTTTCGCGACACAGAAACGGTCATGACCACAGGATTCATTGTGAAACATGAATACTCCAACTTTTCTGTTCAGCACGACAACGCCGGTGGAATGGAACGCTCGTTGAGGCATAGAAATATTTTTATTGCATTTTTATTACAGGAAGATATTTTCGAATATTATTTTCGTTTAAACTTGCCACTTTTTTTATATAAGGTGTAGGTAAATATATAAAACTTTCATTAATTGGAGCAATATTTATGGAGCATCAATTTTTACATTATCATAAACCGACCAAACATTACTCCTGGAATTCAGCTGGAATGGAATTTTCAATCTCGAGTGGTTTTTTCAATCCACTTTCGAATGAATAATTTCCAGTTGTTTATTCAGGCGCAAATGTCTCTGTCTTCATTGTCTTCCTTCACATCTGACGTTGTTCAATGGAACGTAAAAAAAAAAAAAAAGTTGTGGTGACTCGTAGTATATATCTATAAACTCCTCTTCCTACTACTACTAAAAATACTCTTTTACTTATTTTATTTTGTTTTCTTGATTACGCCACGAATTTTTCAATCCACTCTCGACAGCAGTATTTCCGGTTATTTATTCAGGTGAAAAGGTCTTTGTCGTTCATTGTCTTCTTTTCTACCGGACGATTATGGCCTGCTACGAACGCGAATGAATCGCTTGGCTGATGGATGAGAAATGCGTTTGCCAACGAGACGATATTAGAGCTCCGCTCCTGTATCAGGGAATTGGCTGAGAAATGGCAGGAAATTTCCGCCTCTCTCCTTTTTTCCCACTGTACGTTCATCGTATCTTACCTATATGTGTATAATGTCGGTCGTGGCGGAAGCTTTATCTCGTCGAAATTGCTGTCCTTAACGGTTGCCACTGGACTCGGAGGCTCTGGACGGTTCGGTATAAGGACCGGACTCACGCGTAGTTCCGTAGATAGCGCTGCAAGCTGAGGTGTCCTACGGGGATGAGGTTATAAAGTATGCTCCAACCATACCGTATTTCCAGTTCCTGTACAATCCTCCAGCACACTCACACTGCGTATATAGGGTGACCGGTAATTCGACCTGTTTCTTGAAACGGGTAATTCCAAAGGTCATTTGAACCAAATTGAACCCCATCAACTGGTGGTCAAAAGTTAGTAGTTACTGAATTATAATAGTTCACAGATTTTTCCGAATTAAAAAAATTAAGCTAAAGCAAAAAATCATATTTTTTAACCCCTCTACTTTGAATATTTACTTGGTATTTTTCTAGAGCAGCCAAGTGGATGATGACGTTAAAAAAAGAAATTACCATTTAAGGATCGTTCGGAAAAAAAATTAATGCTGAATGAAGAACTTGTTAGTTTACAAATTTAGATCATGTTCAACACGTAGATATGCTAATTTTCCAGTTTACATAATAATTGAAGTAGTTACTGAATTATGATAGTTTAAAGATTTTTCCAAATTAAAAAAAAGCCAAAGCAAAAAACAATTTTTTTAAACCACTCCACTTTTAATATTTAATTGATATTTTTGTAGAGCAGACAAGTGGATGATGACATTAAAAAAATGAATTGTCATTTAAGGACCGTTGGGCAAAAAATTAATGCAGAATGGAGAACTTGTCAATTTACTATATAATTTTAAACAATTAGACATGCTAGTTTTTCACTTTACATAATAATTGAAGTCAAATTCTATTATATTGTCATATACTTGACCGAGGTTTTTCCAGTGACTTTACATTTGTTTCAACGGCGTAACAAAAAATTTTCTAAATGTTGAAATTTCATTAAACGTTTAGATCATTTTTTTAATCAATAATTGTACAAATACTCAATATATATTGAGTTTTCCAATTATCGTAAAACCATCTTCACTCAGTATTCGATTTGAACCTCTAGTTGATGAGTATTAATTTTATTGAAATGTCCCCTGGAATAATCCGTTGCAAGGGAGTGGGGTAGGAAACCCGAACTTCGACTAACCAGAAGGCTCAAAATCCCGAATTTGAATATTCCGAAACTACGAATTTTGTAAATTTCGTAAGCGTTTACGAAATTTGTTTGGGTTTGTTAGGGATCGTTAATTTGATTGTAAAGTCTTGATTTTAAACAAACCCAAACAAACTCCAAAAATTTACGAAATTTGTAATTTCCGTATATTCAAATTGGGAATTTTGAGCCTGGTCATTCGAAATTTGGGGTTTCCTACCCAACCCTGTTGCAAGAAATCGGTTGGATTACCGATCACCCTGTATATCACCAATTCTAATAGACGAGGAGAACGAGAACCACATTAGTTCACGTGTCAAATCGTTTGAGTTACGCCTTTGTTTTCCTTACGACCGGTGGACGTGCTCGTGTACTCGTATAGACGTACGTACACCAATGTCGCATGGAAACTCCATTTGGCGTTCGAAACTGACCCCTGTGAGTGTCCCTAGTGGTTATATATCCGCGAATGGAACCACTCAAGCGTTAAGGCGTCCTCTTCAAGAGGGTATTAGTCGGACACTTGCAACGTCTTCTATGCGTGTGCTCTGAGAAATTTCGATTTTCACGTATTTCGAGCAAAAACCAATGGCGACATCGTGTCTGTGATGGTCAAGGATCTTACATTGGTACCGGGTTCTGGTAGCCTTGGGATATTCCACTTAGTCCCCTGATGGTCATATGTATAAGCAACTGACAGATTTCCAGGACATTCAACTCCGAAGACCACCTTCATAATAGCTGATTGTCACTTTACTCAATATTATCAAAATTCCAATAACTTTGAAATCACGTTGCAATATATATCGACCTAGTTTTGTAAAAAGATGTTTTGGAGTACTCTGATGCATTTGCACTTAATAATTCGATCACGAATTATTTCGAGATCAAATTACTTGGTCAGGTTTTATTTTGCAAATTGTGAAAATCATGAAAAACCGATATTTCGAAATAACCCAACCGGGTAAAAAAAATTGCGAAAATTAAAAGGCAAAATGAAGTTGGATTTGTCTTCGTTGAAACACCGTTCACTTAATTCAGTTGCGATTTTTTTTCGTAGAGATATTCGATTTTTTGACAGAGTAGAAAAATTATAAAGTGCCTAATATTTCGTCTAAAGCTGTATATGGGTCGTTTTTCTTTTTAACCTACAATAAAACGATGTTTTTCTGTTTTTTTGGTTTTTGAACTACACATAATTGTGACTTCTGTGGGATTAAAAAAAAAGGTTGCTTCTGTGTTTTCATTAGGACTAATTAAAGTTTCCTTTC
>JAPYZJ010003144.1:0-17530 GCA_030522765.1 Ophioninae sp. B BG-2022a | reverse complement strand
GTGGGGGGGGGGGGGGGGGCGGGGGGGGGGGGGGGGGGGGGGGGGGGGGGGGGGGGGGTCGCCTCGAGAAATTCGTTCGAAACGAGTCGCAACGAGGGAATGCGGTTCGTGGGTACATGTATACACAGAAGGAGACCGGTACCTCGTTACTTTCGCGGATGTCCCACGAGGACAGGTGCGAGATGCCCTTTCCTCGCTTCCTCCTTCGATGAAAGTTTTTTTTTTTTTTTTTGGAGGTTTTCGTCGAGCGAAAAAGTCGAGTTATGAAACTAGAAAAGGAAGGCACGAGAGTGAAGTTTTCACTTTTACTTTTGTATTATTGTTGTTTGTTTGGGTTCGTTTGGGTTTATTGGTCTCGTTTGGGTTGATATATTGATTTTTTTTTGGGAGATTGTTATTTTTTGTAACGTTGAGAGAGAGGAGAGAAAGGTAAAAGTCATTGGGAAGCTTTCTTTTTATTTTATTTTTGTTTGTTTGGGTTTGTTGAGTATGGGAAAGTTGGGATTTTGATTTTGAATTTTTTTTTTTTTGGGGTGGTGTTGGTTTTGGGGCTTTGTTGAAAGAGATTTTCTGAGTTTTCGGGATGCGGAAAAAAAATTGTATCGAGATATTGAAATAACTGAGGTTTTTTCGATTATTCTTTTTTTTTTGTATTTTTTTTTTATGAAAATTCATTTAAAAAACATTATTTTCGTCATTTGAAAACGGAAAAGTTGCAAAGTTAAAATAATTGGAGAAATAAAATCGAATTTCTAATTTTGTAATGTTTTTTTTAGAGTTGACCTAATTTTAGATTTTTTCAAAATTGCAAAATACTTTTTCCTGGCTTACCAATTTTTTTTTTACTTTTTCATCGTGGAGTGAAAATTCACTGAAATAACCGAAAAAGGAATATTTTTTCGATTTTTCTTCTCACAGATCTTCCGTTGCGCGGAACGAAAGGGACGACTCCTTTCGAACCGCAGACGGAAGCCCTTCAAAGGGAGTACAATTTGCGGAAGAAATTTGCGCTCTTAACGTTCGAATTTCATCTTTCTTTATTTTTGTTTTCTTTTATTTTTCGAAGCCTGGGAATAACTTTCAAGGAGAAGATTTTTGTTCGCGTGCAGAGCGAGAAATCGAAGGAGCTCGAATATCGAAATACCTGCAGGGATACGAGTGCGAGGGGTGAAGACCGGCGGACGAAAAATATACCGTAACTCACGTTAAAATCCGGTGCATCGCACGCGAACTCGAGAAAACGTAAAATTATTTACAGTTCATTTATTCCGTTATTATTTGTAGGTTAGATAACGATATAATAATACGGTATAATAATATAATATAATAATAACGATATAATAATAAAATAATAATATAAACGATATATTAATTATCTAAAAATGAATAAGATAATGATACGGATAATCTGAAGATCGTTAGTAATCTGAAGATGAAATATTATCTCGTAAGATAGTCCGCAGATAAAATGTTATCTCGTAAGATAATCCGTAGATAAAATATTATCTCGTAAGATAGCCCGTAGATAAAATATTATCTCGCAAGATGATCTGTAGACAAAATTATCTACATATCTATAGATTATCTCGTGCGATAATCTGCAGATATTTTTTCTAACGAGATAATTCACAAATATTTCATTTCGCTGACTCATTGATAGATGATAGATTATCTCACAAGATAACCTAAAAATAAGACATTATCTAACAAAACGACCTATAAATAATCCATTACTCCACAAGATAATCTTTCCAGCTTGCTCAACCGTTAAAAAACCAAAACACGTTTCTCAACCAACTCGAATTGCTCGAGTGGCTGCGTTCCCGTCCGCGCCGACCACCCCAGAAAAGTCGTAAAAAAAAAAGAACAAGAAATACGAGGAAAACAAGGATAAGTAATAAATCAACGAGCTCGGCCATCCAGTCGTTTGCCACTACTCAGTGGGCGACCGGGCGGTTTCAAAAATTCGAAAAAATCCACGATTTCAATCCTCCCATCTCCACGATTCCACGTTTCGTCAAACAATAACAAAATTCAAAAAAAAATTTCAAAAAACCAAAAAAAGAGAATTTTACAATCCCAAGGCAGGAAAAAGAATTCGGAGGTAGCTTCGTGAAGATTTCGCGGTGCAGCGAGCACACACACACACACGTCACGTGTGCCTTTTCCTCTCTTCCTCCTCGTTTCTTTTTCTCTCTTCTTTTTTCATCTTTTTATTTTTTTAATTTTTTATTTTCATTTCGTTTTGCTTTTTCAGCTCGAGGCTAACGACGTCTGAAGGACCGAGGTGGTTCGTTTCGACGAACCGAGATTCCCCCCCCCCTTCCCTCCCTCGTCCTCCTTCCTCCCTTCAGCCTTCTTTTTCCCCTTAGCCCCTTGGCCCTCGAATCCTTACGAGGTTTTTGCACCGGGATAAGAATCGCATTGTTCGCCCCAAAGAGGCCGGTTTTTCGTGGCTAAGGGATCCACGAAAGGATCCAACCGAAAGGCTCCTCGGGTTTCGACAATAAAAGGATGTACACGTTCCCTTCTCTCTCTCTCTCTCTTTCTCTCTTTCTGGTTTCTCTTCCGCTCTTTCTCTCTTTTCGACCAGATTTCCCCCCCTCCCCCCTCGACCCCTCGAGGCCCTCAGCTTCCCCATCGACCCTGGTTGGACTGACCCAAAATGTTATTCGGTCCGGTGGTTGTTGTGTGCTAGCGCCCGAATCAGGGATACCAATCTCTACCCCAGAATCTGTACGAGCGTAAAAGCGAAATCTTGCTCTCTCGAATCTCTCTCTCTCTCGTTGGGGTTGTATACTCGGCCGAATTTTCAGGATTCATTTTTATGAGTCGATCATCATAATCGTAATTATTAGTATTTTTTATTTCGCAATTTTGGTAATAGGGTCTCGAATAATAATAATAATAATAATAATAATGGAGATATAAATTTGGAAAAAGATTTTTTATGAAAATAAGGAAACGGGAAAAAAGATAGGCTTTCATCGATATTTCATATTTCTATAACAATGATAACCCAAACAAACGAGAACATCAAACGAATTTAAACAATTATATTATTAGGAATATTATAGTGATCGATAAATAAATACGTAATCATCAATGCTATTTTTGACTGTTCAATTTTTGTATACTTAATTGTTCAATTAGTATTTTCATTATTTTCATTTATTTCAATTTAATTATTTAAATAATTTCAAATTCAATTTTTTGGAATTCTACTTACAATAATTCAACTACTAATATTCAAAGAAAAAATAATAAAATTAATAATAAATCAATAGTTATAATAGATTAACAATAATAAAATAATTTTGAAAATATTGTTTTACTTTTAAGTATTCGATTTGATTCAATTTCATTTAATTAATTAATCATCTTTATGTCCAAGTGATTTTTCTTACTGGGAGAGAAAGTAAAATGGCCGACGAACGATTTTCAAAGACTCTTTGTTTTTTTTTCGCAGTTTTTCATTGGTCCACGAATTCTGGGCACGTTTTTCCCAATGAGACTAAAAGCGGTTAGCTCTGAGGCGTTTCGGACGTCCGTGCGCGCGTATACGAACATTATGCCCAGCGTGAATATCCATTACGATTGTATCTTGATCGAACGAGGGGCACGCGTCATATCTGTCATCGTTTCAGTGCCGACAATCCCCCTGGCCCTCCGTGCCCTCTCGCTCCTTCTTTCTTCTAGAGCATAAAGGATCCCTGTACTATTCTCGGGGCTGAGTAGGAAACCCAAACTTCGATTGACCAGAAGGCTCAAAATTCCGAATTTTAGTCCGAAACTAAAAATTTCGTAAAGGTTTACGAAATTTGTTTGGGTTTGTTTGGGTTCGTTAGTTTGATTTTAAACGAACCCTCAACAAACCCAAAAATTTACGAAATTTGTAGTTTCGGTAAATTCAGATTCGGAATTTTGAGAATTCAAATTCGGAATTTTGAGAATTCAAATTCGGAATTTTTGAGAATTCAAATTCGGAATTTTGAGAAATCAAATTCGGAATTTTGAGAAATCAAATTCGGAATTTTGAGAATTCAAATTCGGAATTTTGAGAATTCAAATTCGGAATTTTGAGAAATCAAATTCGGAATTTTGAGAATTCAAATTCGGAATTTTGAGAATTCAAATTCGGAATTTTGAGAATTCGAATTCGGAATTTTGAGAATTCAAATCCGGAATTTTGAAAATTCAAATTCGGAATTTTGAGAATTCAAATTCGGAATTTTGAGAATCCAAATTCGGAATTTTGAGAATCCAAATTCGGAATTTTGAACCTTCTGGTCAATCGAAGTTCGGGTTTTCTACCCCACCCCCTATTCGCATTTTGTAAACGAACGCTGTAGTAGTCTTCGCGATACCCAGGGACAAAGACATTTTTCTTTTCTCTCTTTTTTTACTCTTTTCGATCGAAGAATCAATTTTCTTTAAAAAATTTTTGTAAAAATTATAATTATTATCAAATATGCAAATTTGTTGCCCATGTTTTTTTTTCAAATTTCAACAGAAACTCTTTTTATTAATTGATAATAAATTGATTAAACAATATTCGTGAAAATAAATCAATCCAAACGATAATTATTCTCATCAATTATTCAAATTTGTTACCAATTTCCTTAATTCTAACAATTATTCTTATTGTCGATTGATAATAATAATTACATAATAATCATTCAAATAAATTATTATTTAATTATTTAAAATAATAATCATTCAAATAAATTATTATTCAAACCCAAGCAATGATTATTATTATCAATTATTTAAATTTGTTATTGATTTTTTATTTCAACAATATTTCGTTCTATCGATCGATAATCAAATAATTGAATAATAATTAAAATAAATAATTATTCAAAACCAAACAATAATAATTATTATCGATTATTTGAGTTTCTTTATTTATTCTTGCATTTTTGTAAATTATTTTCAATAATTGTTCTTCAATAATAATTTTTATGAATTTATTCCTATTAAAATTTACACAAAAACGCTTCATTGAAATAAAAAAAAGTAAAAAACGAAATTCTTCCGTAAAATTTTTTGTCAACTAATGGTATTAGATGAAACATTCAAAAATAATTTTGATAATAGTTTATTAATATTTATATTCAATTGTAGGAATTTCGTGTTTAATTTATCACGATATATTTAATAATAATAATAATATCGTATGAATGCTAGGATAATAATAGGCTCGTATCGCAAGGAATTCTTGGCAGGCATTTATTTTTCTTCTCCGGCGCGCACGTGACGTCTCGGTACGAGCCGAAATCGCACGGCGGGCGGAAAATCGCGTTAGAGATTGTTTCCACGTTCATGGCCTGTTTCCTTCGATTCCTGCTCTCTTGTTACGTGCCTAATTGGCCGTTGAGATTTTTTTCGCCTCGCTGATCGGTTCGTTACGAAATCAGTGAGAAGACAAAAATGCCCGGCGGAAAAAAATGAGAAAAAAAAGAAACCGTTGAAATCGATTTGCTTGCAGGATTGAAATCGCTCGAGTCAATTTTCCAAAGAATTTTTTACTTCGCGAAATTTTTCGGAAGAATTTAATATTTTGAAAATATTTTCAAAACAATTTTTTATTTCCCGAAATTGTTCGGAAAAATTGAATGTTTCGAAAATATTATTAAAAAAATTCGTTTATTTGAAAATTTTTGTTTCGTGCCAAAAATGGCAAAAACTTTTTTCAAAATTAATTTTTAATTCTTGATAATTACTTTTCGTCGATTTAAGATTTTTTTAAGAGAATTTTACAATTCATTTTTTCGATGTGCAATGAAAATGATTATTTTTATTTTTGTCATTATGTTATTATTTATTTATTTATTGTATTTTGTTATTGATTTATATATTTATATTTATTTAATTTATTTATTTATATTCGTAATTCACATAATGCACGTGCATTAATGTACAAGAGGGAAGAAGAGACGAGGGTGTGCAATTTCATAAGACGATAAGGCCCGAACTCGAGTAAGACGCCTGTTTCGAGTGCAACGCACCCCGTGATCCGAGCCAGTCGTAACATTGTTACGAATCACCGGCTAATACGATCCCCATGAGAAAACGAAGATACCCGAGTTGCTTTGATCCGGACGGTAGGATTATCAACTGGCGTCAGCGTGTCGTAATCTCTGTCCATTATTCTGTTACGGCGATCAACTCGATGGGATTTACATTCCTTACGAGGAATCGCTCTAACACTTTTATTCAAGATAAAGAGGTACGACGTTTTAATGTTTATTCTCCAATGGGAGTTTTTCATTTTTTCATATTGCAGATTTTGTTAACCGATTTTGCAAGTTCAAGAATCGCTCTTTGTGTTTTCAAATCTTTCATCGAAGAATAGTGAAATTTTGATTGTAGTAGCGAAGAGATTTTCTTCGAGTGTTTTTAAAGAGTCAGGAGTTGCAAGGTGAAAAATCGATGAATCTTGATAAGAGCTACGAGAAGAAAGATCGTAGAATAGTGAAAGGCTTACCTTGACGAACGAGTGAAACTTGACTTTGCTAGGCGAGACTGGTGGGCTATCGGGAGGTCTCCTGACGGCGGGAACTTGTAGAAAGTTCTGAACTTCCAGTAAGTATCCCTTTCTGACGTAACGGCTCTTAGGGCTGGTAGCGATCTCAGCTTCTAATTTAGCTTTCCTCAGAAGTTTAAGATTCTCCTTAGTGTTCTGTCTGAGTATGATATGTCCGAGTCTGCGCGTGTTGGCTCTAGAGTCGTTGGCGCAAATGCGTCTCCAAGCTTTTGAGACCATACTGAACGAGCAAAGATCTTGAGGGCTGAGATGAGACAAGATTTTGGAAACGACTCTCCAATGATTGCTCTTTTCGCCCAGAAGGCTGATGACGTCAACGGTGGCTTCTCCGGTGTAGTCCGGCGTAGCGCGAGTCCTGTGTAAAGCGTACGAAAGCGCTCGTCTGCTGAAGTCGAGCCTTTTGGGTTTGATGTCGCTGGGAAGATCGGTAGTGACGCCGCCGAGTCTGCCGTCATCGACGGAGTGTAGGACGCGTCGCCGGAGGCGAGTCCCTGACGGCGAGTCGTCAACACTGGATTGGTTCATGACAGCCGGGATTGACGACTCGTACGAGTAAGGAGTGCTCTGGGGCACGACTAGCTTCATCTCCACGTCTTCGTCAATGGGCTCCGAAGCGACGAAGGAAGCTGACGGAACTGCGGGTGACGGCGGCGGTGACAGAAGAGGCGCCAATGCTGGCGTCACCGCCGCTGACGCTCTCCTTCGCCTTCTTCTCTCTCGCATCTCCGCCGCCAACTCTCTGGAGTCCGGTTGACGGAAACTCCTTCCTTCGTCATTGTCGCTCCTGGACAACCTGGAATCAAGCTCGCAGCTGAATACTCCGGACTCGTGAGCATCGGAGAACTCACGAGATTCGTCCAGGAGAGAATCGAATTCTTGGTCAGTTGACGCATTGATCAGACAGTTGAGCTTGGAGCGCAAAAGACGCGGACCGGTTGGATGCCGATGATGATGATGTTCGGCGCGCAATCGATAATGCCTCTTCACTGAGAAAATCCTCGATCTGGAAGCCCCGAACGGCGTCACACCACCGGAACGAGGTGTCAAGTAACCGCTGTCACCGGTCTCGTTGGAATGCGAACCCAAACGGGATTCCATCAAGGTCGTACAAGGGGTTTCGCACTCGACAACTGACATCTCGACGTCGTCACACATTTTTCTTGTTTTCTTTCAATGGTTCATGCAAAACAGGAAGGACGAAAACAATGATTTTTATCACTCCCGAAATCACTGACACTTCACTATTCCATTTGACGTTTATGGACACTGAGGTCTTCCGCGAATCTGCCGGGTTTCGGCGGATCGCGAAATACACGGTAGGGAAAGGAATTTTTTACTTTATATCACCGAACGATAATACGGGGATTATCGAAAACGCGGGAAATACCGGCGTTTCACGAGCGTCTCTTTTGTTGACGTTTTTCTGGCGGGACATGCGCACTGGAGGAATTCGCGAAATGGAGGTCACAAGGGGGCGATGATATTGCGCAGGATTACGCGCGAAACGTCGTTCCTGTCATCTCCTTCGGATTTCGCGATTCCCCAACATTTTTCACCGATCATAACAAAACTTTTCGAAGATTCTTCTTTTTTTCTTTCTTTCTTTCTTTTTTCACTTTATTTTTCACGATATCGCGTTGTCCGATGTTTTTTCGTCACTATTTTTTGTCACCCGAAACAAAGCGATGTCCATTCGGCGAAACTTTTCGAACGCGCGTTACACGTACCAGGGATGAATACGGAATGTGAAATACGCGCGCACGCGGCGTGCCTCTATCCCCGTCCTCTCTTGCCTGCCCCACGACACACCGCCTTCAAACTTTGAAAACATCGTGCGTTTTCAAAGTTTCCAAGAGTGGGGGACGACCGCGACGGACACCCGTGCCAATCGGTGGCCTCGTCTTATCCCGCCGACAGTTGCTAAGCGCTCTTATTCGCCCCGAGCTTTCGCCGCTTCGCCCCTCCATTCCGACACCGCCGCTGAGACCGTCGCGCCATCGACGAGACTTTCGCGAACCATTCACTCTCGCGCGACGCACCACGCTGTTGCCGGGGAAACTTTCGGCAGTGACTCTCATTCGGTCACGCGACTTCCCGCGTTCACCTTGTGCTACCAGTCACCCAAAAACACGCATTTTTTAAAACGATCTTTTCCGTTTATACATTTCGTGATTTTTGTAATTATCGACCGTTGACGAAAAAACGCGATCTAGAAATTCCAAACATGGAACATTATCGCAAAATCGGAAAAAATCGATAAGATGATTTGTATTTTCTAGCATATGTTTGATACGAGTCTTAGATCAGTCGATTCAAGAAATATCAATTAAAAACACCCGCGAGGAAGCTAACAATTAACGGTGACTAAATCTTCATGGTAAACAGCCCAAACGTTAATTGTGTCTTTCACTAGTATTATTATGCATTATTGTTATTATGAATTAACATTAATTATTAATTAACCATTATTGAATTATAATGGTAAATTATTGATAAATTGATTATCGATCTTGATTAGTAATTGGTTAATAATTATTAATAAAATTGATTGATATTAATTAATAATTAGTTACGTTTGTTTAATAATTGATTTATTATTATTTATTATTGATAAATAATGATGATATTAATAACGTAATAATTAGATTATTACTATTAATGTATAAGTGAACGGTTTATTATTACTAATAACCAAATCAATTATTATTATTAAATTAGCAGTTTTTCTTGCTTCCAGATATTATTATCATTATCATTCGTACGACTCCACACGTAGACCCGAAACTCCAAGCGTTTCGAAGAAGCTTTCGCGTCTGAAATAATTTGCGACGCAATAAGCGATTCCGCTCGATTTCCATCGAGTTTAATAATCGTTTCGCTCGAACGAGACCTGCCTGCCTCGAGGGAAATGTGCCTCGTTGCGTCTGTACAAGATTACTTTACGCGTTGCGATATTTTTCGATAAAATATGAGAGAATTTTGAAAATCGTGACACAGTTTTCACTTGTCTCGAGACCCAATGGCGTAAGCATCAAAACAAAGGAGCCGCCTCTTTTCGATCAAAATGTCGATCGTCGACGATCGTTTCTGTCGATTGAGAGCGATGAACAAAAATGGAAAATTCATGATTCGTTTATTTGGAAATAACGGGGTTTCGGTGGATTCGGTTTTAAGAATTATTGAAAAAATTGATTTTTTAGTCGCGCGCTTGTTAGAGATTCCTTTGACTCGGTAGTCTCCCCCCCACCAACGGCGCGAAACGTGCATCGTTTCCCGAACGTTTTGCTGCTCGTAGCACGCACCGCGATTGATATTCGATCATCGCGTTATTTATCGGAATAAAAAAACGCGTTTTCGGAAAAATGGAATCGAGCAAAGCGGACTCGGCGCCGAAACAAGCAATGGTTTACATCTGCGGAGGTCAGTGGAATTCGTCGCGTCAATAGATGACCGGAAAACGTTGTTGGCGCGTCTTAACCTCACTTTTCATTCGGAATCTGCCACTTTTGCGTATCGGAAAGTGATGACAAGACGAATCGTTGATTCGATTTTCCAATGTTTCTAGAATGTCATCACGACAACGAGATTCGCCCGAGGGATCCGATTCGTTGCCGAGAGTGCGGATACCGAATCATGTACAAGAAACGCACCAAGCGTCGTATCCTTTTTCCCTACTTTTTCGTTCGTCGACTGAAAACCTTGGAAATTTGACAATTGTTTGGGTTTGAAAAATGTTTGGGTTTATCAGTCAAGGGCTGAGTCAATTATCAAGAGATAATTGTTTAGGTTAATCGGCAACGGAAAGTTGTTTGGGTTAATCAGCAACGGAACGTTGTTTGGGTTCGTTTGGGTTAATCAGCATCGGAACGTTGTTTGGGTTCGTTTGGGTAAATCAGCAACGGAACATTGTTTGGGTTCGTTTGGATTAATCAGCAACGGAAACTTGTTTGGGTTCGTTTGGGTTAATCAGCAACGGAACGTTGTTTGGGTTCGTTTGGGTTAATCAGCAAAGGAAACTTGTTTGGGTTCATTTGGGTTAATCAGCAATGGAAAACTTGATTGGGTTTATTGAGGTCAATCAGCAACGGAAAGTTGTTTGGGTTTGTTCGGGTTTATCAGCAAAGGAAATTTGTTTGTATTCATCAGTTAATGAATGTTCGGTTGCTTAAGAAACCCAATCGGTGAAATCAACAATCCAGTCAATCTACGCAAATACCGGCTTGGTTTCTTACCCACAATTTATCGTGACCATGTCTCCCAACATTTTCTGCCTTTTCGCACATCAACAACTGTCCACAACCTTCAAATTCTAGCACAAACGATCCAAAACCTTTCAATATAAATTACAGCTGCTTGTTCACCGTAGTTTTTGAAGTACTAACCGTTGCGGCAGAGTTATATCCGATTACTTTTCAGTGAAGATCTAAAGAGCTCGACAGTTCGTTACCTTCGATAATCTCGGACGCCCTAAAAACAGTTCAAAGCATTGTAGCATTGCATTGTGTAATCATAGATATCTAGTTCTCTCATTTGCTCGTAATTTGATAATCCCACACAAACCCAAACAAATTCTGTACAGCATCGTGCTTTATTTTTTCCGATGAGCTGGAAAACTGTTCGCAAAGCTTTTATCGTCATTTATGAATGATATAGATTTATATGAATATTGAAGTTTCTGAACATCGGTTCCGTCATTTGCACAACATTAGGAAAAACCTTTCACCTGCGAAAGATCTGCGATTACTGAGACGAGAAAATATTTCCTTAACGATCCTTCACAGTGGTGGTGTTCGACGCTCGTTGAAGACGAATAAAAGGAAATCCGTCATCCATCTTCGAGCAACCCTGCGGCAACTTTTCTCGACTACGCCGACGTGTATTTATTTGTGACTCCGCTGATGTAAATATCTCATAGAAAATACAGATCTCTTCATATACGAAAAAACTGTATTTAAGATCGCACCGAATACCAAAAAAAAAAAAAAAAGAATCATTTTTTCCTAATCGAAAGTTTCAAACGTGACAAACGGAATTTAGGCAATATACTTTTGTTTATTTACAATAAATAAATTACATTCTCATTAATAACATAGTTACAGAATCAGGAAGAAACGTTTTTTTTTTAACTTTTTTTCTTTTCGTTTAATTTTCTTTTTCCGCAACGACGCGGACGGATCGTCGTCGCTTTTCTTTCTTTTTTTTTTCGTACACTCCGACTGGTCGATTCGAGTGTCCGTAAGCTTATAAAATGTCACTTCCGGTCCCTTTCAATGATATTCGGCCTAACAGCCGCATTTTGGTTCCGACGCGAGTAAATTGTTTCTTTTTTTTTTGTTCGTTCGTTCGTATTGTATCTTTTTTTTAATGATAAATTTTTTCTCCGAGCCTCTTCGAGACTTGTTAATTCGCCGGTGGCGTGGGGTCACGTGGGGGGAAAAGGGTGGGATATAAAGATTGTCCGGCGAGCACCTCCGCCTCCACCGTTCTCTGGTAAATCTTTACAAAATTCTAAAGATCTAATTCGTCCTATGATTTACATATATAAAATACTACGGGCGACTCGCCGCGATCCGTCGTTGTCGGCTCGTCACTAACGGTCAGGAAAGACCGGCAGGGGAGGGGGAGGGGGTTGTGGGTGCGGAAAATACAAAAGTTTTAAATTATCCATAAAAATAGCGGCGCGCGCTGATTTTTTTTCTTTTTTTTTCCTGTTTGTTCGCAATAATTCGAAGATAATTCAGGTGACGAATAATCGTAGTGTGACAATCGTGATCGATCTTTTCTTCCTCACTTTTCTTTTTGTTTGTTACTTCTTTTTTTTTTTTTTTTTTTTTTAGTTTTTTTTATTTTTGTTTTGGAAGCAGCCGAGCCAACGTTCGAGTTCACATCGTCGGGCACAAATTACCGTCACAGGTCCAACCGCGTTTTTTTTTTTTTTGCAAAATGGATTTTTGAAAATCCTTTTCTTTTTCTTACGATACTCCGGCCCTCCCCGCTCTCACGGAACTTCCGGAAACGCAACGAAAATGTTCGATGTTTCATTGTTACTCGGAATAATAATAATAATAATAAATAAATAAATGAAATGATTCTTTTGGATTTGCATTCAACAATCGTTTCGATTAATATTATTATTAATGTTAGGTTTTATTATTATTCAGAGAAAGGAAATTGTTTATGTCAATAATTTCGTATCTCTGTAAATAATAATAATTATTATAATAATCTAAAATAATTGATCATCGATTATTCCAATATTATTATTATCCTTTTTTTTGCTCAGTCTTTAAAAAGGATTCTGAAAAAGTGATTTTATCTTCCGCCGTGAAAATTTCGAAAATAATATCGTTGCGTTTCGGCGACCGTGAAATTTGGTCTTCGGTACAGTCACGGACGAAAAAAAAAAATACACGTTTAGGAGAAAATCCACGAGTGGAGCGAGCGCTAAAAAGTGTCTTTGATATGTGATCGCTCCGAAGAAATATCGCTGGGTTTCTCGTGTATGTACATGTAAAAAAAAAAAGTTTTCTTTTTTTTGCAACGCATCTCTGTACACACGTAGAAAGATTTGGTAGTTTTTCTTGGCCCACGTACTTCGCCCGTAATAATCGTAACATTGATTATGATGATAATGACGATGATAATAATGACGATGATAATAATGACTATAATAATAATAATAGTGACAATAATCGTAGATTGATTTAACGAGGACGAAACGTTGGCTCAGCGTCTCGTGGGCACACGTACACATCGTTGGAAGCTCTTAAATAGTTTTTGTGATTGGATCGTTCTTTTTTTTTTGTTTTTTTTTTCTTGTTCCTTTTTTTTTTGTATACAAAGGGTAAACATCGAGTTCTATCTTTTTTTTTCTCTTTTCTTTCTTTTTTTTCACTATGTCCCTACGTTGATATCGTTTGGCAACAACCTTCTCTCCTTGAACGCCATTCTCGTCGTTGTATACAATTGTGCGCGGTTTTTTCACAACCGATCGATTTACACCGCGCGAACGTTTCCTCTTTAACGATTCGATCGTAACTGACGAGAAAAAAGCTTTCGAACTTTCGAAACGATACGAAAATGTTTTTCGATTTTTCGAAGCGATTCGAAAATGTTTTTCGATTTTTCGAAGCGATACGAAATTCTTTTTCGACTTTTCGAAGAGATTCGACATTTTTTTTTTATTTATCGAAGCGATACGAAAAACAAGAATTTTTCGTATCGCTTGCGCGTGCGTGTGTGTGCATCTCTGAAGCGACGTTATTTTTGCGATTGAAAAAAATGAGTGACCAGAGAAAAGAAAAAACACAATTAAGAGGGAAAAAAACGAAAAAGTTTAAAAGTTATGCAGCTAAAAAGAAACGAAAAAAGGAGAAGAAAAATTATTCTCCGTTTTTCGGGTTTGCTTCGAATTTCGAGGAATTGGAAAAAAAACTGTAGAGGTTAAAAATTGACGAGCATAAAAAAAAAACAGAGAAAACGAACAACAACAAAACTCGTACGAGATGTTTGGGCTCGTACGGATTCGTTTGGTACATGTTTAGATGATGAAAAAAATCCGAGAAGTAATCGATCGAAAAAACAAAGCCAAAAAAATGGAAATTCTTATCGAACGATTTGTTTGAGTTTGTTTGTTTGGGTCCTTATTTGTTTGGGTACTTATTTGGGTTTGTTTGGGTTCTTATTCGTTTGTTTGTTTGGATTCTTATTTGTTTGGGTTTATTTGTTTAAATTCTTATCGAACGATTTGTTCTCGTCTATCAAAATCTCCAATCACGTGCCTCCTCGCAACCCAAACCCAAACAAACCCAAACAAACTCCAGTAATCGCACTCGCACTCGACGCACGCACCAGCCACGCGAATCCTTAAAAAAAAAAGCAGGAAAGTTCGCAAACGATCGAGTGTCCACCGTGTTAAACGATCTCGAGCGACGATTCATCGCAAAATAGCGCACGTATACGCACACGCGTATCTCCCCTTGTCCGTACGTACAAATACGTAAACTTTTAATTATACTTGAGATATTTCAATACACGCGTGCAACACGCGCGAAAAAGAGCTCGTCGGATGGCAACTTCCATTTTCATTTTTTCGCTTCGATCTAAAAAGACTGATTTCTAGAATACGAAAGAACAGAAAAAAAAATCAAAATCAGGAGTTGCACATCAACGAGGCGCTTTTCGAGCGTGATACGTTATCTCGTTTAACGTTTCAACTTTGCACGCAACAGATTTGCACTTTAAATTCAGATATAATCACATGCCAGTCAAATTGCACCTCGATTATGTATATCGCGTTCAAATTCGTATATAAATAGGTAGAATATATATATATGTATATATATATATATGCATATGCATATGTATATATTTAAATATTTGTCGTGGCATAAAAAAGGCCAGTGTTTAAAACTCGTCGAGAGTATCTGTACAAAGTGATCACGAAAAGTCGCGACTCGTTTCGAACCGCGAATGCGTTAAAAATGTTGAGGTCCCCGTTGCTTAATAATTAATTATTAATCATTAATAATCAATAATTCCTCATTAATCATGAATAACTAATTTATAATTAATTAGTAATCATTCCTCAATAATAATTTCTCATTAATGATTAATAATTAATAATGAATAATTAATGAGCAATAATTCCTCATTAATCATTAATAATTAATAATGAAAAATTAATTAGCAATAATTCCTCATTAATCATTAATAATTAATAACGAAAAATTAATGAGCAATAATTCCTCATCAATGATTAATAATTAATAATTCTTCGGGGCTTCTCGGGACAACCGGAAGTCGTAATGAAAAAGCCATGTAGGCTTGGAGCGCGTAAAGGAGACATCCGTTAGAACGATAAATCCTGCATCAGCAACAAGTCGGCCCGGTAGGAAGAAGTGATCATAGTATAATCGGATGTTCGAAGACTGCACTCGAAGTGTCACGATTAATACGTTTTTGTTTTTGTTTTTTTTTTTTTTCAATTACGGAAGACGCAACGATTGTTAAAATAGTTTCTCGTCGCGTAAATTTGGCACTATGAATCGTCGATCTTGCGATGACCGTTTTCGTCCCTCCCGAGGTTACTTCCGGTTTCTTCGTTCGAGCGCTGAACGACGATGAATTTTTGGGGGACTTCGCGATCGTTGAGTTGCTGCTGCGAGGAAACGGGATTTCCGGTTGATTCCATGCTGTTGTGCTCGACGAAACGATGTACTTGGAGCTCGTTTACGGTTCTAACGGAAATCGCGCAAATTTGGCACTTGTAGGGCAACCGATGATCGTTCTCGTGGGAAACTCGAGAATTCTCGTGATTGTCGCAGCACAGACTCGGAGCAGTTCTACCGGGAACGTAATCGACCCGCTGCTGAACGAAACGCGCTGGGTTTGACGGAGTCACGTGACGAGACGCGTCCGTCATAGCGGACACTTTTATCGGGTCGTCAACCATCAAAACTGATGGCTGCTGTTGCGCGTGATAAAGACGCGACTGATCGCTCTCGTGATTCAACTGCTGAGGCTGCTGCTGCGACCCCGGATGATACTGATGACGCAACGGTGGCGGTATTGGCTCACCCTCGTCCGATGACGTTTCACCACCGCTCGCACCCTGATGAGGTATCATCATCTCCGCGTCCCACTGACCCATCTTACTCGGATCCTTCTCGTAAAGCTTCTGAGCCAATATCTGAAAAATACATCGGAAATTCATTTTCAACTCGATCGGACAAGGTCAAGGTCACCGGACGATCCAATTTGACGAAACACGAATGAGGTGGGGTAGGAATTAAATCGATTGAACCAAGTTTATTTTATTAATAAATTTATCAATTTATCAATTTATTAATCAATCAATATTTTATTAATCAATTAATCAATCATGAATATTTAATTAATTACGTTTCGAGAAATATATATATATATATATATATATATATATTCGTTTTAGAGTCTTGTTTCTTGCTTTAAGGACATGTCGAAGACGTATCACGTGACACACGAGTACGAGAGAGATAGTCGAAATTTTTAAATCGTAATTTTTCAAGGACGAAACATTTTTATCCTAACATTCAAGCATCTATTTCTGTCTCTATGAATTCTACAAAGACTGATGCTCGATTTATCGCCGTTAACTTAATCGATGCCGAGAAAACGGATATCGAAAATTTGTGAGGTTATGTCGATGTTCGTCATGCCCTTTAAAGTGAGTTAAATAAATAATCATGTATCGAAGATAAAGGATTATATATCATATGAATTACCGTTTATTAATAACATATATTAATGATATATGTTGTTCATTATTATTTTATTATTAATTTGTAGTATTATTAATGATTTATTAATAATAATTCGTATCATTATCCACTAATAATAATTAGGGACGAAATATTTACGCGAATAACACGTCGAAACATGTTTCATTTTGCAATTTTCGAAAATAATTTTTTCCTCAAAAAAATGCTTTCTAAAGAGTAATTAATATGACTGACCTGCAGACTAGTTAAACTATTATCACAGTCGGTGGTGTCGATATCGTTGAGATTAACGCCGGACCGTTCCATCTCCGCGTAAGTCCCGAACGGGAGTTTGCCCAGGCACTCGAGTTTCATAATGTGCATTTTGCTGCGCAAGTGTTTTGCGAGGTGCCCGTGTATCCGGAAGGCGATTTTGCAATCGGTGCATTTGAAGGGTCTGGGATTGCTGGTCGTCGCGGCACCGAATGTCGACGTCATGCTGACCTGTTTCGTGAAAATTTAGTTGAATTTATTTCGTCGCTGCATTTTTAGAGGTTAGAATGAGTATTGCGTAATGGATTTTTGAGGTTAGAATGAGTGTTACGTCATGGATATTTGAGGTTAGAATCAATATTACATTCAGGATTTTTGAGGTTAGAATCAGTATTAAATTCAGGATTTTTGAGGTTAGAATCAGTGTTACATTCAGGATTTTTGAGGTTAGAATCAGTATTACATT
>JAPYZJ010003143.1:0-29202 GCA_030522765.1 Ophioninae sp. B BG-2022a | reverse complement strand
AGGTTTAAAAAATTTGTTTGGGTTCTTTAAGCTGATTTAAAACCCTTGATTTTAAACAAACCCAAACAACCCCAAAAAATTTACGAAATTTGTAGTTTCGGTATATTCAAATTCGGAATTTTGAGTCTTCTGGTCATTCGAAGTTCGGGTTTCCTACCCGACCCCGCAGGGAGGATTAAAAAAATAGAAATATATATATGTATCGTTGCCACCACGAATCCAGGAAACAGCTGTGAGGAAGCAGGTGCTAGTCGACGAGGATCGACGGTGACGTCGGTCCCAGGACACACGCGATGCGCGTGGCCAACCGGATGCCCCATTAGTTCGTACCCATTTTTCTATGTGTGCATTTTTTTTTCTTTTTTTCTTCCCTTGCTCCAACCATTCGACTAGAAAATCACGGTTAGGTTTATTTTGGCCAAATACGAGGAAAACTCGGAATCCTCGAGAGACTCTCATTTTCAACGACGAAGAATACGTCCAAGAGGACTTAATCTCCCTTCAAAAAAGACTCCTGCAATATTCCACTTGAAATGACGAGTCGACTTTTCTCTTTTACTCCTTTTTACCTTATCTTCACATATTTTTGGACTTTGGGGAAACGGCAATATCCAGAAGTCCGAAAAGAGAAAAAAAAGGTACTCGAGGACTGACGATTTGAAAGGGCGTCTGGACCTTTTTACGTCTACCTGTGCTATCAAGAAAAATTCATTTTTTCCCTCGAATATATATTTTTTTTCTGTTTTTTTTTTCTTGCAAATCGAAGAAATGATTCGAGAAACTTCAAGTTCCAGTTTTTTTCTTTTTCTCTCTTTATATCCCTCTCTCGTGTTATCGATTTTATTTATTAGTGCCATTGTTCTTGTTATTATTATTATTATTTTTTTTTTCATTGTTATTATGACCATCATATTTTATTGTCAGTATAGTCTTGTTTATTTTCACTATGATATTATCATCATTGATATATTCAGTATTATCATTAAGAGTATTATTATCATTATCATTGATATTGTTAACGTTTCCCATAAAATCTGTTTATATTTATTTTCAGTTTTATCTTTGATATTACGTTAAACATACTGAGATCTTTTTACTTGATTTTATGGTAATGCATCATAAACATTAATCAACCAAACAATTTCTCGATCTCTCTCTCTCTCTTACGGATCTTCCCTTTTTTGCAAAACTAAGAAATTATTCAAAATATATTCAAAAACAAAAAAGAAAATCAATATTTTCTTCCTCTCTCTCTCTCTCTCTCCAAAACCCAAACAAACCCCAAACACCTATAACTATCCAATCTCTCTCCCTTTCTGAGGTTTTCCTTTCTTTTTGTTATTCCGATCTAAAAAAATGATTCGAAATAATCCAACGCACAATTTCTTCTTTCTGTCTTTACCTCTTTCATCCAAACCCAAACAAACCCAAACATTATTCATTAATGATATTAATTAATCATTCAATCTTCCTCTCTCTCTCTTTCTTTCTATTTCGATTTAAAAAATGTTTCGAAATAATTCAAGGTGCAATTTCTTCTTTTTGTCTCTATCTCTCTCTCCTCCAAACCCAAACAAACCCAAACAAACATTATTCATTAATCATATTAATTAATAATTCAATATCTCCTTCCTCGCTCTTTAAACTTTTATACCTCCCTTCTTTTTTTTGGCAGCTACAAGAAACGATTTGAAAGACTCGATTTCTTCTTCCCTTCTTTCTCTCTCTCTCTCTCTTTCGAGCTCTTTTTCGGAGCGAAAGATCGCCCTAGCCCTTCGGCTCTTTATCCTCGAGGGCTCACCAAATTGAAGGGGAACCACCGAAGCCAAGTTTGCCACTGCAAAAGCCTGAGGAATTATGGACGAGAGAGAAAGAGAAAAAGAGAGAAAAAGAGAGTGAAAGGGAGAGGGGAAGGTAAAAAAAGAGAGAGAGAGAATGAGATGAGGCCAGGTGGGTCAGGTAGCCCGTAAGAATGTTACCTGGGGGAGGGGGGGGGGGGGGGGGGGGGGGGGGGGGGGGGGGGGGGGGGGGGGGGGGGGCGAAAAAAATCGAGTTCTCCAAGCCGATTCGCCATTTTCCCTTTTTCTTCGCAACTCGACGAACATCGACAATTATACCTTCGACTCGTGTCACTCCGAATTTTAACTTTCCTTCTCGTATTGAAGCTTGAAGTTTCTCCGTCCTTGAAACGAGACTATAATTATTAATTTTTTTTTAAAGCATATTTCTTCACGTCTCGCCATGATATCGTTGTAACTACACAGTCAATTGAAAGAATTGCCTTTCATTACCCGAAACATTGAACTTTCTCGATCTGACGAATGCAATTAATTCGTTTTTTTTTTTCCTCGTTACTCGTATACGTTATTGGTATTATGTAATAATATTTATTAAAAATAATAGAAGTAAATATATTAATTGTTAACAATAGTAATAATAATATTTGTTGTTCTTATTGGTATTTTGGTAAAGTTTTCTTTGCTTTTTTGTTTTCCAAAAAAAATACCCAAATACCAATAAGAACAACAAATATTATTATTATTATTATTGTTAACAATTATTATTTTTACGTCTATTATTTTTAATAAATATTATTATATAATACCAATAACGTATTTGGGTAATATTGTTGTTATTATTATTATTATTATTATTATTATTTGGGCCATAAAAAAATAAGTTCTCTTCAAACGTTATCAACTATGAAAATTAGGCAATAAATCGTACTCTCATCTGCCATAACTCACGAAAATTTCTAATCTCGTTCCATTTGTCTTCGACCCCGGAAATTCAATTATCCTATTCAGCCCGATAGTTGAAAGAGAACGGAAGTTTGGGTTCAAATCGATCGTACGTGATTGAGAGTGGAAGAGAGAGAGAGAGAGAGAGAGTAAGGGAGCAAATCGGGAATCCCGGAAGTTTTGAAACTCCGCGTTCTGGTTTCCGGTGAAGAGCTTCAATGGGAGGAGAGAAATTGATCTCGAAGGGCGCGAAAGTTGGAACCTCGCCGAGGGTTGCCTGGGTTTATACGGGCTCATGGAGCAAAGAAGATTACGGGTATCCAGCAACGGAAGAGAAAGAAAAAAAGGGAAAAACCGAAAGAGCCGCTTACCCGACGGGGAGGCTGATACGTTAGGGTGGAAAAAAAGGAAACAAAAAAAAAAATAGATAAAATGGAGAACACAGAGCAGTCCGTATTTTTGTTGTTTGGGTTTGTCGATTGGAAAACACGAATGTCGTGTCATATTTACGATTATTATTACGATAATTTTTTATGTATTCATATTATTGCAATTTATATAATAATAATACGAATTTCGAAATTTTTATTATAATAATACGAATTTTGAAATGTTTATTATAATAACACGAATTTCGAAATTTTTATTCTCATAATACGAATTTTGAAATTTTTATAATAATAATATGCCAATTTGATTATTATTCATTGTAATTATCGTAATTATTATTGATTCCTTTTCAATTTAATGAATTCATTGAAACAATTACGATTAATCATTCATTTCAATTGCCGTAATCGTCAATTATAATTATTGTAACTATTATTAATTAATAATTACATTACTTCGTTAATAACCAATCCGTAATTGCAGTTGCAATTAATTCCGTCGATTAATTAATTGCAATTATCGTAATTATTATTACAATAATATGAAATACTATAGTAAAAATAGTGCTGAACAAAATACTCGAAGAAGACACAGCTGAAATCCTTCAACCTCAAATTTAGCAACGACGAAGCATTTTCAGCGTTAAATAAAATCACGAAGCTCCGCGTCTGTCAATTCCGCCGAGGCCGATGATCGGTTTTTCCAAAAAAATGTAAACGTCCTTGAGAAAAGTGAATTCGAAAATTTGTGAGGTTATGTCGATATCTCTGTTTCCAGTCTTCTTGGATTCACCATTATAGCTACCACACTTTTGGCTTCCGAAGAAACACCGTAATTTCGCGATTACCAAAAGCGCGCATGCGCACGAAATGAAGAACAATACGAGTTATCAGACGTCCTTGGGGACACATCTCGGTCTCTCGGAATACTTGTCTGGCTTTTTTTTCACAACAGATGGAACCTGGAGTCGAGCTTGCTTTATTTTCGTTTTTTTTTGGTTTTCTAGATGGTTCCTGAAGGGTGATGACCGTCCTGATATCTCTCTCTCTCTTCCTCTTTCTCTCTCCTCGATTCCACCGTGTGTGATCCCTGGAGACCCGGATGTTCCAATGGGGTGTCTACAACACCCCCTCCAACCTAACCTCCACTCTCCTCGTAAACTACCAACCCTGCGGTCAACCCGGTTAACTAGAGTATTGTTCGATTATTATTTCGGTACATATCGCGCCACTTGTCACTTCTGTTTGTCGAACTTATGGCGCGACAGGAGACGAGAACGAGGGACGTCCCAGAGAACCCGGATTAAGAAGCTTTTTACGCTCCGCGGTGAAATCATGCTCTTTTCGTATTTTTTTTTATTTCGGGGGGGCGGAGGGGAAGGGGTGGGGGCTGGGATTCGTGGTTTCCGGAAAAAAAATATTGGGACGAAGTATAGGGGTGAGAGAAAAAAAGAAGAAAATGAATGCGTGGAGAAGAAGAAAGGAAAAGATGAAACTTTGAAGAAGAAATAAGAAAAAGACGAAATATTGGAGAAGAAAGAAGAAAAAGATGAAATAATGAAGGAAGAAATAAGAAAAGACGAAATATTGGGGAAGAATGATGAAAAACATCAAATAACGAAGGATGAAATAAGAAAAACATGAAATAATGAAGGAAGAAATAAGACAGAGACGAAACATTGGCGAAGAAAGAAGAAAAAGATGAAATAATGAAGGAAGAAATAAGAAAAAGGAGAAACATTGGAGAAGAAAGAAGAAAAAGATGAAATAATGAAGGAAGAAATAAAAAAAGGAGAAACATTGGAGGAGAAAGAAGAAAAGGATGAAATAATGAAGGAAGAAATAAGAAAAAGGAGAAACATTGGAGAAGAAAGAAGAAAAAGATGAAATAATGAAGGAAGAAATAAGAAAAAGAGGAAATATTGGGAAAGAAAGAAGCAAAAGATGAAATAATGAAGGAAGAAATAAGAAAAAGACGAAATATTGGGGAAGAAAGAAGAAAAAGATGAAATAATGAAGGAAGAAATAAGAAAAAAGACGAAACATTGGAGAAGAAAGAAGCAAAAGATGAAATAATGAAGGAAGAAATAAGAAAAAGACGAAACATTGGAGAAGACAGAAGCAAAAGATGAAATAATGAAGGAAGAAATGAGAAAAAGATGAAACATTGGAGAAGACAGAAGCAAAAGATGAAATAATGAAGGAAGAAATGAGAAAAAAGATGAAACATTGGAGAAAAAAGAAGCAAAAGATGAAATAATGAAGGAAGAAATAAATAAAAGACGAAATACGAAGACACTAGGGAAAAAACGTGAAAAGGAATAAATAATAGACGATAAAGGACAAAAAGAGTACTAAAGTTTGCAGTGGAAGAACAACTGCGAAAAAACGTAAAAGAAAAAAAACAAGAAATGGTTGGTGAAAAACGGCAAGAGGCGAAAAAAAAACAGACGAAAGACGAGAATCGGAAAACCAAAGGAGAGTGGAAGAAAAATTTGCAAAGACGTGCGAGAAAGAAGGCCTTGAAAAGAAACAAAAAAGGAAGAAACTTGACAAAAGTACGGAAGAAGAAGCAATAGAGAATATCGAATTCGAAACATTGCAGGAAGAAGTCAAGATGATGAAAAAATATTTAAAAAATTGAAATACGAAAAGTAAAATGGTAAAAAAATAAATGAAAGAGAGAAGAAAAATAAAGAAGATAAAAAATACTGGGAAAATTTTAATACGAAAATTAAAATGGTAAAAAGATTAATGGAAGCGAGAAAAAAAATGAAGAAGATAAAAAATACTGAACAAATTTAAATACGAAAACTAAAATGTTAACAAAAAGAAAGGGCAGAAATAAAAAAATCAAGAAAAATCAGGAAACACGAAGGGAAGCCGGGGCAAAATGAAAAAGGAGCCCTAGGTGTCAGAATTCCTGAGACACGGACCAGGCAACAGTTCTTCCAAAGGCCGTGGAACATCTGCTGGCAATCTTTCCCCTGGCGTCCTCTCTCCTTCTCTGTATCGCTTTACTTTTAAATACACACGGGACATGCGTTACTCGGGTCCCTGGAATACATTATGCCTATATATGTATATATACATAAATGTACGCAGGTATCCGAAGAACCACCGTACATGACAAGGAGCATTTCTCCTTCAAAAAGTCCAACATAGGGAGGTACAGGCTGATTCACAAATGGACGTTTCTTTCTTTGCAGACTTGTAGGATTCGTCATTGTCAATACTAGACTAGGCTTACTTACGTCGGTGTGGCCGAAAAAACGTCAGCTTTCATCACCGTTATTTTTATCAATGACAAACAATAACAATTCATAGAAAAAAAGAATTTAAATTGAAGAATTTGGGTTACTCCGGTACCTTTCGAAATCCTTGAAGTACAGAAAATTCGTCATTGTAAAAGATAAATAAATTTAAATGATATAAATATAAATAATTGTTACGATTAATTAATAATAATTATCGATCGTATTAATTTCATTGCAATTCTTCTATATAATCATTATATATACTGTGTAATAATTTACGAATTAACGAATCAAGAACAATTATTCATTTATTATTGTTATAGTTATTATAATTAGTGAATAAAAAATGAATGAATAATATTAATTTCGACGTAACTATTGCAATTATTATTGCATTATACTTATGATCGCTGTAAAATTCAATATTCTGTTTTTGAGCTATCATTAATAATTGAATGATCCGACGGTATCAATTGATTTTAAAAACTGCGGAATTTCAATCGAAATTCAGCATCGAAAGAGGAATCATTTTTTGCCATATTTTCGTACTTCTCGTTTCGCCAGGAGCGAAAACGCTAAAGAAGTCAACTAAAGAATTTCTCGAGTGCACAATGAAGCTTTCTTGACAGACCCACTTGGGCAACCAGGAAATTCGAGAAATTTCATTCGAGAAATTACGTTATGGAGTTTTTTTTTGAGATCGACGACGTTCTGGACGACCTTGAGTCGACATTGAAGAAATTAATCAAGCAATTTTATGCCTGATAGTGAATCACCCTGTATATTATATATCGAGGAAGACAGAGAGAGAGAGAGAGATTTCCATGGCTGCGTGAAAGTTGTCCCATCTCAATGAGAAGTATTGGTGCACTAGCAATGGTAATACGCTCGCTGGTGCGCAGTGTTATTCCCCCCCCCCCCTCCCACCACCGCACCGAATATTTCATTATCTTCTTCTGGGCCAAAGGGGAGAAGAAAAAAGTTCAGGATCGTCTTCGAATCGACCAGGTGTGCGGATTCATCGTTGTACATGGGTCTTTTTTTCAATTCCATTTTGTTTTAAAATGAAAATTCTTTTTGAGGATTTAAGCTACTCTGAACTTTTGGATAAAGTCGTCAAGACTCGAAGCCTTTAAGGCTCAAAATCATCAAGACCAAAAGTCTTCTAGATTCGAATTTTGTAAGACTCAAAATCATCAAGGCTGATAACTGTCAAAAGTCAAAATGTTCATGACTCAAAATGTTTGATATCTAAACTCTTCAAGAGTCAAAATCATCAAGGCTGATAACTGTCAAAAGTCAAAATCTTTAAGACTCAAATTTTTGAAGATCAAAATTCTTCAAGACTCAAAATCTTTAAGGCTGATAACTGTCAAAAGTCAAAATCTTTAAGACTCAAATTTTTGAAGATCGAAATTCTTCAAGACTCAAAATCTTTAAGGCTCGAATTTTGGAAGACCGAAACTCTTCGACACTCAAAATCTTTTAAGCTGATAACTGTCAAAAGTCAAAATCTTCAAGACTCAAATTTTTCAATATCCAAACTCTCTAAGACTCAAAATATTTAAGATTCAAAATTATCAAGGCTGATAACTGTCAAAAGTCAAAACCTTCAAGATTCAAATTTTCTAACATCCAAACTCTCTAAGACTCAAAATATTTAATATTCAAAATTATCAAGGCTGATGACTATCGAAAAGTCAAAATCTTCAAGACTCAAATTTTTCAATATCCAAACTCTCCGTGACTCAAAATATTTAAGATTCGAAATGATCAAGGCTGATAACTGTCAAAAGTCAAAATCTTCAAGACTCAAATTTTCCAAGACCCAAACACTTCAAGATCCAAAATCTTTAAGGCTCGAACTTTCGAAATCTTCAAAACTCAAAGCTTCCTGTGCAGTAGCCAAAATGAGGGATTCATTTAACACGAATGCACGGGCGTGTATGTAATCAGCGATGCTTTTTGGTCCATGAAACATCTGCGGCAGCTGCTGAGCGTCGGCGGCGTCGTCGCGAGTCTTCTCATCGCCGCGACCACTACCTTCGTTCTGGATGAGAAGAGGCAGGTGCGCGAAGAGAGATCTCTTTCTCTCCCTTGCCTGCCAATTACGCGTGCCTCTTTCTGCCTCTACCTTTCCTCCCCCCCAGCCCCCACCCCCCCGGGTTTTTTTTCTTCGACCATTTCTTCCCTGCACGAGCGGAGAATTCGTGAGTGCTTACCTATATATATACACACACACATATGTACGTATTTATGTATATATCTTCGAAGCCACAACGAGGCACTATCAGCCCGAAATTTTTCGGCTTGTTCTCCTCTCTTTGAACCCCGATCGTCCCGGTGGAAAATAAGAAAGAAGAAAACACGCCCTGGAGGATCTCGGCACGTGCAGACGAGCGTGCTCTTCGAGATGAAGAAAAAAAAAGCACGAACGGAAAAATATAAAAAAAAAAGGAGCCACATCGATGAAGCCTGGAATTGGAAGAGGCTCCGCTCAACAATTTTTTCATGCTTCAAACAGGCATCAGAATTCCTTCTTTGTTCTCGGCTTATTTCTTCCGGAAGACTTTTTTCCTTGAATTTTTAAGATTTTTTACGTGATGGATTATTCTCTAGGATTTTTTAATTGTTGTAAAATCGATCTTTAAGATTTCTTCGTTTTAGTGAGATTGGTCTTTAGGATTTTTCTTTCTTTGTTAAAATTATTGGTTAGGATTTTTCTTTCTTTGTTAAAATTATTGGTTAGGATTTTTTTTTCTTTGTCAAATTACTATTTACGATCTTCTATCTTTTTCGAATTATTGAAGATTGTTTTTCGTTCTCTTGTAACTGGTAGTTCGCATTTTACCTACGTTTTTGTTCTCTTGGACATATTTTTTATGATTTGACCTTGACCTTTGTCGTCTTCCCTGTTCCTTCATATATAACCTCCATCTTTCCCCACTGTGACTTGATTCATCAGATATCACCTTTACTTTGTCCTCTTTCTTATTTCTTCGAACTTGACCTTCATTCTTGTCCTCTTTAACTGATTTTTCGGATCATCAATTTCTACAGTCGAAAAGAAGACAGAGAGAGAAGACGATCGGAGGAACGAGTTGAAGACAAAGATGGACGCAAAGACGAAGGTTAGATTCGAAGAAATGAGGCGAAGGACAGAAATAAAGGTTAATTTTAAAGAAATCAGAAAGGGAACGTGAAGCTTCAGTAAACTTCGTAACACCATGCCAGATTTCACGTCTATCCCCCATACACTGAATTTTGATATCCAGGCTATGGAGGATAAGAAGAAAAAAAAATTTCTATATCTACCTCATCGGGGAGGGATTGTCTTGGCTTCTCAAATTTCGGACACTTTACAGCTGCATCGACTTTTCGAGCTCTCCAAGAGTCATCGGAGGAGTCACGAAGTCACTCGAGTAGCTTTGGGATTGACTTTCAGTTTTAAGAGCGGTCAGCTGATTTTATTTCCCTTTACTTCCCCATGACTTGCCATACCTTCACTGGACTTCCCCATGACTTCCCATAACTTCATTGGACTTGCCATGACTCCCCCATAACTTCTCACATCTTCCCTACGACTTCTCATAACTTCCCCATGACTTCCCATAACTTCACAAAATTTCCCATGACCTCCCACAACTTCCCCATGACGTCCCATAATTTCCACATCACTTTCCACAACTTCCTCATTACTTCTCATAACTCCTCCATGACTTTCCCATAACTTCACGAAATATTCGATAAAAAAAAAATTGTGTAACATAAAAAAATTTTCATAACTTTCCCATGACTTCTCATAACTTCCCATAATTTGGCATGATTTCGCCACAACTTTTCCATCACAACCCATGACTTCCCATAACTTCACAAAATTTCCCATTACCTCGCACAACTTCCCTATGACGTCCCATAACTTTCCCATGACTTCCTATTTATTCCCCATGACTTTCCCATAACGTCCTAAAATTTCACATGATTTCGTCATGACTTTTCCACGACAACCCCATATATCTTCGGTTTCGAAGCTTGTCAAAGACGAGTACAGTTGTAATTGCGGTTAAACGCTGATCAACATTGCAGTTTGGTACTTAAGGTTTTTTTTTTTACTTACCCATAGAGCATCGCGGCGCCCGCTATACCACCACCGCACTGTGCCGCGATGTAGAGGGCTGCACGGAGCGGCGAAATCCTTCGCGAAAGGGCGAACGACACCGAGACCGCAGGATTAACGTGACTTCCTAGGGGGAGGGGATACATCCATTAATAAATGTTGATATATTTTAAAAAAATCGGAAATAAAAAAAAATACACGAAAATAATTGAAAATAAATTAAAAATGAAACATGTATAATGCAAAAAAAAAAACTAAAAATAATAAAAATCATTAAAGTGCGTGGAAAAATTAATTAAAAGGAAAATAATATATAATATGTATAAACAAAATAAAAATAAAAAGAAATATCAATTCGTGTGAGAAAATTAATTAAAAGTAAACATATATAATATAAACAAAATTAATGAAAAGTGAAAAAGTATATGAAAAACTAAAAAATACAAACAAAAAAAACGAAATATAGATAACTAAACCACTAATAAATAATGAATTACAATAATCCAAAAACCGGAAATAAATTAAAAAATGAAAACTATCTAAAATATTAAAACCGAAGAACAAATTATCAATATGTAACAATTAGAAAGAAATATAAATAATGAAAAGAATGATTTTTCTTTATCGGAAATACCAATATCAAATACGTTTCCAAAAATCTGAATGATTATAATTCCCCTGACGATCGAGTGGTCGTCGAAACGAAATACTTTTTTTTTTTTTCATTCCAGGCCATCACGAAACATACACGATTTCTTTCATTTTTCTTTATCCATCCGTACGTTCATTTTCGATTCTTCCCCGCTCTTTTCTCGTTCGTCATAGTCGTGTGGAGGGGGGATCATGGATACGGGCTTTGAAGGCGCAAACGAGGCATAATCATTTAACGAGGCAATCGAGAGCGCAAACGATGAGGGTTGACCGCACGCTCGTAAAACGGGAAACCGCCGAGAATCGTTCCTCGTCGAAGCTGAACATTTTTCGTCAAACTAAACCCAAACCTCATACGTTTGAACCCAAACAAAATCCAGCCGGGAATTTTGTTCTCCAGTGTTTTCTTCAGACACCGGAAATTATTCCAGTGTTTTCTCCAGACACTGGAAACGGTTCCTGTATTTTCTCCAGGAACCGGAAACGGGTCCTGTATTTTTTCCAGGAACCGGAAACGGAAACGGTTCCTGTATTTTTTCCAGGAACCGGAAACGGTTCCTGTATTTTTTCCAGGAACCGGAAACGGTTCCTGTATTTTTTCCAGGAACCGGAAACGCTTCCTGTATTTTTTCCAGGAACCGGAAACGGTTCCTGTATTTTTTCCAGGAACCGGAAACGGTTCTATTGTTTTCTCCAGGAACCGGAAACAATTCCAGTATTTTCTCCACGAACCGTTTCCAAACCTCATACATTCGAACCCAAACAAAGCCGCGGATTGTTTTCTCCAGCGCTTTTTCCAGAGTGCCAGTATTTTCTCCAGGAACCGGAAACGACACCGGTGTCTTTTCCTAAGAACCGGAAACGATACCAGTGCCTTTTTCAAGAACCGGAGAAACGATACCGGTGCCTCTTCCAGAAATCGTAACAATTCCTCGCTGGAGCTAAATAATTTTCACCAAACTAAACCCAAACATCATACATTCGAAATCAACCGAAAATCCTGGCGGGAATTTCTCCAGCGTTTTATCCAGACACCGGAAACGGTTCCAGTGTCTTCTCCAGGCACCGGAAACGGTTCTCCAGTGTCTTCTCCAGACACCGGAAAAGTAAGCAAACTCTAGTCCAGCAACCGGAAAACGTTTCAAGTTCTCCTCTAGGCAATTAATTATCCAGGCCCGAATTTGTTTATCCATTCTGGAGAACCAATCTACCCGAGGATCCGGATAGATTGTCCAGTCTGGAAAACGTATCGGCCGGCAATGAAACCTTTTATTTTTCGTCCAGAAAAGGCGAGCGTGAAAACTCACCGCTGACTTGTCCAAAGATGAGATGAATAGCAGCGATAGCGAATCCCGAAGCGACCGAAGTAGCCAAAACGGACAAACCACTGCCGTAAACGTTTGAGGACGCTGCTGCTCCGAGTACGACGAAAGCGAAGAGAAAAGTGGCGAAACATTCGACAGCAACAGCCCTCCAGAGTTCCAGGCTTCTGGCTTCGATGGACATCGGTGGTCGTCGATCGGATCCCGGTTGTTCGTTGTTGTTGTTGTTGCTGTTGTTTTCACGCAATTCCGTTAGCCTCGTAAGCAGCGTGACTATGTGGGCGTCCAAATCACGTGGCAAGCTTTCCGTTGCCATTTTCTTCTTTGTTTTTTGTTTTTTTTTTGTTTTTTTTTCCACCAAAAACGACGCGTTACCGGTGAGTGAAAAAAAACAACAACAACTGGAACTCGACACTCACTGGAATTCTTTTCGATGTTTTAGCTTCAGCTGCTCTTCGCGAAGAGAAAAATAAAAGGAAGAAAAGAAGAAAAAAAAAACGTCCAACGTTAAACGAGACTAAACGAGGCTCAATTGAAGAGCTCTGGACAATCAACGACCACTGGACGGAGATATCAAACGATTTCGTTATTTTCACTATCTCTCTCTCTCTCTCTCTCTCTCGACTCTCTCTTGAAAAAACGAATGTAAAATTTAAATGAAATTTTAAGCTTTTTTTTCGACGACCCGAATAATTTGGGACGAGAATTGAAATTTCAACGTCCCGATGTTGGCGCTCCGGCAACGCGATCACGAGTGTGTCAGAACCACGCGTATACCCAGAACGAAACAAGTGCTCGAGCTACGGAGAGATCCTCGCCCCCTCCTCGATTCTTTCATCCGGCCAGCACCCCCGTCGGACGCGCCCCCACCCTCGCTATTTTACCCCCTCGTAGAACCCTCTTTCGGACCCTCCATCCTCACCTTCTTCGTTCTTACCCTCTCCGGTTCTTCAAATCCCTTTCGACGACTTCAACCTTTTTTTTTTCACTCAAGCGTGGTTGTCATCGTAAAATCGAAAATTCTGAACATTTTGAATCGAATTACGGTGATATCGAGGGTAAAGATTAAGAAATACAGAGTTAGGACAAAAATTTAGAAAAAAAATTGACAAATTTTTTTTTGTTTCGATTGAATGGTCATTTTGGAAATAATTGAAAAGGTGTCAAATCGAGGTGGGTACGAAGGTACAGCGAAAAGTGCAAAAATATTATTAATTGATTAGCAATTGGAGCAGTCGATAAGTTTTTTTTTTGGTACACTTTTTTTAAAAATTGCTGGAAAGTGACAAAGTTGTATAAAAAAAATGAGTTATTTCCTGTTTTTCCGGATTTGTTTTGAATTTTCTTGCGCGGTAATTATAAGAAATTGAAATTAATCGAATTGGCGAAAATTAATTGACGTATCAACTTACGATGTCACTTTCGTTTTTTATTCGTAAGAAAAAATAGGAATAAATGAATGATTCCATAGATTACGTTTTTTTTTAATTATTTTGAGAATATTAACGAAAATGAAAAAAAATGATGAATTAAAAAACGAAAAAAAAAAACAAAAACGATAGGTTTCTCTTTCTTTCTTTTTACTTTGAAAAAGAAAAAACGTTCTTTTTTCTTTTTGTTAAAAAAACCTTTGTATTGTTAAAAAAAATAAAAAAACTTTTCGAAAGTTAAAAAAAATACAAAGAAAAGAATGAAATGGACAAATTCGTTTTTTCTTCCTTTCTTACATTTTTGCCGGATTTTCTTGTGGAGTAAATAAAAAAAAAATGAAAAAAATCGAGCTAACGAATTTTTTTTGAAATTTACGTTTTTTTTTAATTTTGAGAATATCGTAGAAATAGAAACAAAAAACGGTGAGTTGGGAAACGAAAAAAAGACAAAAACAACAGGTTTTTTTTTACTTTGAAAAATAAAAACATTTCTTTTTCTTCTTGTTAAAAAAATACTTCTTAACCCTTTTGAAAAAAAAACTTTTTTCAAGTTTAAAAAAAACGAAAAAAAATAAATTCGTTTTTCTTCCTTTTCGCATTGTTGCTGGATTTTCTGGCAAAGTAAATATAAAAATGAAAATGAATCGTGCTAACGACAATTTTCGGAAAGTTACGAAACGGGTTTTTATTCGTAAGAGAATAAAAAAGAAAAAGCGCAACGAGCGTATAAAGAGGGTCAAAAGTCATTGAGGGAACGCTGCTAGAGTGAAAAAAAAAACGAGTAAAAAACGAGAAAACGAACTTTCCTGATAACTTAGTGGAAAAAAAAGACGGGAGAATATATTTCGACCGAGCAGATGGCGAGTTCGATAAGTACAATCGCGTTGCGAGTCCGGTGGAGGAACGAATTACGAGCGGTCGAGAAAAGAACCGGATCAAGCGTTTCTCCAGTTTCTCACTTCTCGTAACGTTCCCGGCCCGCTCTTTGACCCTCGAATTTCATTTTTTTTCTCTCTCGTTTCGTCGCTGGCAATCGTCACGAAACTTATTTTCTTGCCCATGGTGACTTGCGGCGAATATTTATGCGACACGTGGGGCATCCCGATGGAAGTGAAAATGCAAGGTTGCGTTCTGCGCTTGCGAACGAGAAAATGCAAAGATAAAAATAAATATAATTATCGATCAGATTGCGCGCCGGCACAGACCGATTTCTCGTTTTAATGTGATCTTCATAATGCTCCTTCTGAACATGCGCTCGTTCATACGGAGCTTTGTCAAATTATTTTTCAAATAATTTACATTTAGTTAAATTAAATTATTTTTTTAATTCACATAATTATTTATACTTTAATTTGTTTTTTTTTAAATTCAATTATTCAAAAACCGTTTTTACTGAACTTGACTGAAAAAAAAAATTGACTGAACCATTTTCAAGCTAATCATGAATTATTTTATTGAATTATTTAAAAACATTTTTAACTGAACTAATTTTAAATCATTTCTGTTTTAAGTTAGTCAATTATCACTGAAGTATTATTTGTGCACAGGCTTTTTTTTTTACCTCAATTAGGTTAGGTTACGTTGGAGAGAAATAGTTAATGTAAATATAATTTTTAAGGAAATATTGTAAATATTGCAAACCAAATGCAGAAGTGTCCCTCTGTGTTGAACACCGCTGAGATATGATACCTGGAATGATCTATCACTACTATTACTACTAAACATTTTTTTCCATGATTTTTTTCCATTCTTTTATTGAATTATTATAAAACTTCAGTAAGCAATTTTACAATTATTTTATTAAAGTGTTTAAAAGTAATTTACATACGATATAAAAATGATCTTAAAATTGTTTCAAATAATAAATAATATTTATTTGATTGTACTTCTTTACTCCCCATATGTATAATGTATCATGTCTCGGAAACCACTCCATTTCTTGATTCGCCTGATATGTCACTTCGGACTGACGTAATCCGGTATTTGCTGTCACAGCTCATCCGAGCGTAGCGTAGTTACATCCCGATTATCATTCGGTTCAGACACCGAGCTCGAATCGTATTTGAGACTGTAGGCGACTCGTGATAACAAAATTTCATTAGGTCGAAACTGAAGGATCCTCCTCGGGTTTACGAGGATGTTTGTTGCAACAAATTGTAAATCGAGTAAGTAAACTTCATCAGCTGCGAAAGAAAGGTAAAGTTGACATTTAACGATGGATCAGATAGGAGTTTGAATTTTGCGTTTGAAATAAAGGTAGTACGTGTATGAACTTTCTCGTTAGAAACAAAATTGATTTTTTCGTCCACTTCAAAATTTTGAAACCACTATTCTCTCAAACGGCTGAAGCAATTGGTATGAAATTTGTTGTGTGCGTTCAAGACGATGGCACCGAGGGCCTTCTGGTCGCCATATTGGATAAAAACGTTTCATCCTTGAGAAATCGCTACGAGAAACCGAGAACACGCATCCGTCCACTTCGAAATTTTGAAACCACTATTCTCTCAAACGGCTTAATGAATCGGTACGAAATTTGTTGTGTGCATTCAGGACGATGGCACCGATTGCCCCCCAGTCGCCATTTTCGATAAAAATGTTTCATTCTTGAAAAATCGCGGTTTGAAACATTTCGACTATCTCTCTCGCACTCGTGTGTCACGTGGTAATGTTCGTCATATCCTTACCAATAACTATACTCACACTGCTGTAAGAATCGAGAGATAAAGTGATGACGTAGCCACTGGTATACCTAATAGGAACGTGGGCTCGAGCCATGATCAGACGAAGATCTTTTTTTGTGGCCAACGCCAAGGAAGTCCAATCCATCTTGTATATCGCCGTACCAACGTCAATACTCTGCGTTTAATAAATATAAATATTCGATAATCGTCCGAACAACGTGGGAAAAGCTCGATGATGGAGAACATCGCAAGTACGAGCCAATAATTAATCGTACCTCCACTAGAACTTCGTTTCCGTGCCAGCACATTAGAAATATTTCCAAAAGCATGCATCCAAGATACACACAGAGGAAGACAAATCCGGAACTGAAAAAGCTCGTCTTCGAAAGCATGTAAGTACTTGTGCAGATGACAATAGTGCTCACGGAAAATTGTATCAGTATGACGTAACTAAAGACTCCATTCGACCTCTCGACAAATCTGAGGAAAAATTCCATACGTTTAAGGTATCTGACCTATGCAAGGCCCACCTTATTTCTTTTTAACTCTTCAATTCCCATTGTCACCTGTAGGTGACATATGTTTAATCGTGATTTCATACCATAGTTAAATATATTTTTAATTTTTTTTCTAATAATTAGTAATGGCATTGAATACTATTTTTTATTTTTTCTATGTGGCAACACACATCACTAATCAGTTGTCAATGTCACTAGATTATTTCGCGGCAATTGGAAAGAAACTTAGTTTGTGCTACCTACTGTGATAAAAAGTTCTACAAAAATGTCTAGACCGTAAGTATCGTTTTTTTATTATTGTATGCTTTAGTTATATATGCAACCAATACTTGACACATATTTACTCGAAAAAATAACTGATAATTTTATTATATTAAAAATTGAAAAGGAAAAATAAGAAAAAAAAATCTAAAAATCACCCCCCTCGCGATTTACAGGGGAGGGGGGTGATTTTTAGATTTTTTTTTCTTACTTTTTCTTTTCAATTAACACATGTTTGCTTGATCATTAAACTAAAATTATAAAACTTCATTACTTTGGATATGGGAATTGAAGAGTTAAGTACAACATGAAAACTATGAATGTTGAAATAAAACAAAAATGTTTATTTAATTATTTATTCAATAATCGAAGTATTAATAATAATTTTTGAGTAAAAAGTTATCATCAGAACCACCTTTTATAACGATCTTTTTCCATGAGAAAAAAATCATCGAAACTATCGGTCGTTTTTCTTACCTCAATATTTCTTGATGATGTCGAACGCAGTGGCTGACTGCTCGTCTCTCTCTTCGCTCGACGTTGACTGGATCAATCGAGCCAATCGTCGTTTTTGGTATCGAGCGAATTCGTAACTTGAGTATATTTAGTTGTCCACTGGTTTCAATCATAATATCGTAGAAAAGTATGTCTAAAGTAACACCGATCAGAGCTGCCAATGCATGAGCGAATAACTGATGGCTAAATGCTAACCAGTAGTAGAAATCTTTTGAGTAATCGAACGGCAACCATGCTTCGAACGGAAGACTTCGCTTTGGAGCGTTCAAGAAGAATGCAGCGAATGTTATCGAAATCACTGCTCCTCCCGTGATTCCAGAACAGAGTAACGAGTTGTTCCTTCGCAAACGCGGAATAAATACATTTTGGGGGAGGAAATTAATATTTGGTGAAATATTCGGAAAGCTGTATCGTTCGTTGTTTTTCTTCATGATTAATCCGTAATGTTCACATGGGGTATAGTGGACCCCACGCCGAAAACTTGTTGCTATTTGCGTTCTACTTGATTTATTGACGGAAATTTTTCACCAGTATTCTATTTCCTATATTTTTCAAGTAATACAATCGTTTTTTCTCTCGTTTTTAAATGTTAATATGGCGACAAAACAATCAGAACAAAAAGAACAAAAAAACCCAAATTTTAATTGAAAAATTCGTATACATTTTGATTTTTGCGATAAGGAAAAAAAAACCTACGATCTGTTACTCTTGAAATAGTATATTTTCAAGAAAAAAATACAATTTTCATGAACACAACTATTTGCTATCTGCAAGACGCCGTCATTTTGACCATCGCCACCGATGGTCACACAGACCATCGCCACCGATGCCACAACACATGACGGCACAAGTACGATTCTCAATTGACCTTTCTACGATATATATCGCTAAAAAATTCGCCTGGGGTCCTCTGGACCCCAGTGACCATTACGGGTTAAAAAATCAATAAAAAACAATGGAATCGTGCAGCATCGAAATCGTTTACTATACATCGAAAATATACGTTTCAATGAACGTTTTTATCTTTCTTCGTGTCTCACCTGCGTCGTTTGCTGAATTTCATTTCTATCGCTTTTTCGTCCTCTCCACTTGCACGAGCCAGACCACTACTCAACGTTTCAACGATTTCAAAAATCTCGTTTCGTTTAACAATGCAAATTCCTATTTTGTAGCATACACCCAGCATCGTGAGGAGCATAAAACTATTTTTAACGGTTGTGTCGAGATTCTTTATGGAAAATATAAATTCGACAAGTTCCGAAGCTACAAACGCGTATACGAAAAACATTGTCGAAATTGTGTACGCTCCGTAGAGATATTTCTTCGCACCGGTGGACCAACCTTGCGGTCGCAAAATTCCGCAATATTGCAAACTCATAAGCTCCCAATAAAACAAAGACATCTCGAGTGGAAAGTTAAAAAATTAGAAATAACGTAAGTTCGGTTTTTCAAATCCGTTGTTACTTTGACAATTTTTTGCATCGAAGTTCGAGTCTCGCGTTGAAAAATTCGACTGAGCCTGAAAATAAAGTTTCTTGGGATCGTTCCTCGTATTATTAGATCTCATGTTCATGCTGGTCGACTATTTCCTAGCTTTCGTTCAACTATTATAATTACTATTATTTTCGTAATTTCCTTTTTCCGGAGTTATTAATTAATTAACCATTAATCGTTGGATTATTTATAATATGAGTGAGATGAGCAAGGTCGAAAATTTTCATACTTTTTCCTCATCATTTCCATATTTATAAGAATGCCTTGAAAGCTCGTGTGTCCATTTGTACTTATACGGATACATTTATACTTATAATTGAAGGGTGTAGAACTGAAGAGGATTAAATACCGTCGCATTAACTCACTCTCCCATTGTAATTTGGTAATTATATTGTACGTGGTAATTACACTATATTATTCATTTCTTGAAGATTCCATATTTCTTTTATGACTTCTCGTATAGAAAACCCAAAAACGGTCAATATGAGGGTTATTCAGAACTAGGGATTTTAAGCGTAAAAATTTTTTTTTTCACTTTTGTAAGGTCATTTGTCTATAAATTACAGCGTTTGAAGACAATACAGCCTAATACTTTTTCTAATTATTTCATTTTTATTTTTTCGAGTGGTAGGAAAAAAATGCTTTATAACACTTGAGCTACAATTCGCGTTTTGTAAAAACATACAATTAACAAAAAAAAAATGAAGAAGTAATAGTCCTATTTTTTCAGTGATTTTCAGAAAGTCGTAACTCCGTGAAGAATTTTCGTACCGGGAAGAAAAAAAAGGATTTTGAAGCTTGAAATCTCTAGTTTAGGAATCTGGCTGCCAAATGATTTTTTAAACATTACGCTCTGTGCTATAATAATAAATAGTGGAAAGAAATTTAAAAAAAATTTCTTCAAATTACTATATTTCTAAAATAAAAATCGTTAAAAAATTTTCGGAATTAAAACGATTTTTAAATTAAACATCATTTTTATTAAAAAATTCTTTTAATCTTAATTTTTTAAAACTTTTTATTTTTTACGCACATAAACGTCAGCCGTAACGTAATCACTGACCCGTGGAGCGTGGCGCGATCCACGGACCCGCTATCGATACAGCGAGTAAGGAAGAGCGGACTATTATTGACGCTCGATAATCGTAATCGAGCGTGTTCTACAGTTCTTACCATCGGAGAAGTTACGCTACGAGAGTCTTTACCGACGGAGCAGCGGCTCATTGGTAAAAGGGAGTCGCACACTCGTTCCCTATCGACCGCTGATCAGGGTAATAGTTTTCCACGTATTTCCTAAACGGCTCTTCGGAATTTCACCAAATTTTAGTGGATAATGTTGAATTTATAGGCGAACGGCTGTCTTCTCAAAAAAAATGTCAAATCGAAAAAAAAAATACAGATTTCATTACCATGCGGGTGCTGTGATGGAAATGATGTAAAATAGAGGGTTTGGCTCATGCTCTTGGAGAGGAGAAGAACCGCGTAGCTATATTCAAAATATACATTTTGCTACATGAATCATATAATTTCATCACATATTTGTTAAAATCCGTGGAAAACCATAATTTTTAGGTATTCGCTTACGATTTCGAGAATATATCGTCGGGCATTTGTAACATTTAGTTCCGGCGAATCCCGTCGTGGCGCACATCTCCAAATTCCCGGTTCGAACAATAGGTACCTGACCCATGTAAGGCCCACCTTATTTCTTTTTAAGTATAAAAACAAAATTATGAATCTTGAAATAAAACAAAAATGTTTATTTAATCATTTATTCAATAATCCACGTACTAGTAATAATGTTGGTTCAGAAAACAATCTTCACTATTAAGTATAAGCTTTTTTAAAAAAAGCGTCTTGTGGACCTTATTCAGAACACTATTTCTTAATAAGGCCATACTCGTTCTAACTTCGTAGAAAAAAAAATATATATATAATCTTCAATTTTTATTTATATCAAAATTTTTAATTAAAAAACTTTTAATTTACAAATTTTAAACTTAAATTTTGACAACAACATGTATAGTGCTGATAAACCACTACATATAATTAGAATAAAGATTCACTAAGTAATATTGAAAACATTTTCGTTTTCGAAAGTTTTTGTACGTTGAAATTTAAGAAACGTCTACGTGCGATCGCACACGGTGCATCATAATAAATCATAATAAAAATGTAATCATGAATAATATCATTAATTATAATTAAAAAAAAACAGTAAAAAAATGTTTTATCATGTTCTTTTTTATTATGTTTATTTTATTCTTTTTTATTATGTTTATTTTATTATTTTCCATTATATCTCTTTCATGCACAACATCGTGGAATAAATTCTTCTTTTTTTTTCTCGTTTACTCACCCGTCGAATTTACTTGACAGTACGGATTAATTTGTAATTCGTTAATTACGTACTCGCCTTTTGCGATGAGAAATTCCCCCCCCCCCCCTTGTTCTAACCTTGAATTACGAGACAAATGGATTTTAACTGCATGGGAAGTCCGTCGTACGATGCGAATTAATTATTTAATCGATAACGAGACTGCAATCAAATTTTTTCATCGTTCCAGGATGAATGGCAGTTGGGCAAAGGTAATTGTGGGTCCGAGGTGGACGATTGTCGCAGTAGGCTTCTGGGGGGGTTGTCACTGTATACACGACCCTTGCACCTTGCTCGCCCTACTTGTTGATCGATCAAAGGGCCATTTGAGTGGATAACGTTCCGGTGTCTTAAAGGGTGAAAAAACTTCGTTAAAAAAATTTTTTAATTTTTTTAATTTTCACTGAATGAAAAAGAAACTATTTTCGTCAATAATTTCCAAATAAAATTTACATTTCTGACACTAAAAAAAACAACAATTAATTTAATTATTAAATGTTAATAACATTGTATTATTAACACTTAATAATTATTATTCGTTGTCAATAGATTGAGTCAGTTTGATTATTGATTGTGTCAATTAATTAATTCGCAATATTTATCAAGTGATTATAATAATTTTAAGAATTATTTAATATAATTATTTATTATTGGTTATTAACGATTATTTTTATTTGAAAAATAATTTAATTGCGAAGTACGTGGTAAAGTGGTTTGATGCACTGTTTTATCGATGTTTTTTTTACCACTGTAAACTTTGACGATTTTTTTTTAATCTCGAAGGCTCTGCTCCGGAAATATAAAAATGAACGTTATTTTCCAATTTTATGTCACAGATCGATACACTTATCATCGCGAGCAACGAAATCGACGATTGCTCGTTGAAGAAAATTGAGAATAAAAAAAATGACTGATCAATAAATTGACAAAAAAAAAAAATTTTCTGTAATTTTTTGTTTTTGATATCACAAATACGTCTGTTTTTCGCGAAAATATTTTTCCTCGCAGCAATGATCGAAGGAGGCAAGTTCAGCTCGAGCTTCAAATTCAGACTGAGCTCCGAGGTAACGGCGAAGAGTGCAAGAAGAGTCTGTTGATAGAGCCCACCACGACAAAACATGCGATATTTTCTGTAATGCAATATCAGTCGAGCCATAATTTCGTTCGCTGTTATTCAGTCGACGAAAAATTGCACTCGCGAGGACTTTTTTCCTACCGCGAATACCAAAGAATGCAATTTCCGTGTACTCGTAATATTTATTATTCATGGTTTGATTGTTGCAAGGAAACTTTATTTGTTTTCTCTACGTGTACTCCTTATGTACAAAAAAAAAACAGTAATTTTTCATCGAAAGTAAGAATTTTTTTTTACCTTTTCTTCCATGCGGATAAACACAGCACTTTGGGTGAAACTTCGTTCCACTCTTATGGTCGATCGATTCGTTCACCATAGGCCAAGAAAAACGAGAAGGAAAAATTTTTTTTTTATATTTATTTACTTCGAGGTATCGATTGAACGCACTCTTTTTTTGTTACCGTTGAGCTATTGATTTGCCAAGTGTGCTACAGCACGAATATGAAATTCTGTAAACTCATCATGGTTATTTCGTGCCAATAAAAAATTATTGATCTTTTGTTAATTATTGCTTCTGTTTGTCGACCTGTTAATAATTTGTTACTATTATTAAGCATATCTTGGTTTGATTTTAAAAACGAGCTCTTTATCAATATTTATCGATTTAATAAATTCTATTTAATTATTATAATATTAATATTATATAATTATTATATATAATATATTATATTATATAATTACTATAATATTTTATTTCTATTTTAATTAAATATTCTATTTTATTTTAGTTAAAGTTATTCTATGCAATAAATAAATAATAATTTCTCTATTCATTAATATTCCTCTATTTGATAAAACATGTACACAAATTCTTTGAATGGAGTTTGTTTGGGTTTGTTCGGGTACAATAATTTGAATTCAATAATTTACGAATTCTTTTTTTTTCACCAAGAGAATTATTGTTTCTCTAAAGATCGTTGGAGAGAACGTTGTAAGCGGAGTAGGATAACTTTATCAGCTGAAAAAGCAAGTTTTCAAGTACAATTTACCAGAGCGATTTGTCAGTCAAAATAAGAAATCGAAATTATGATTTTGTATTGCTTACGCTCGTGAAAGAATCGAGCGACAGTTTAATGACGCTTCCACATATGAAGGCGATGGGTCGTTGCGATCGCAGCATCATTATTATCAGATTTTTTTTTGTTTCGATGCCAAACGATGACCAGCTCATTCTATAGACAGCCTGGCAGATATCCATGCTCTAAACACATTAATTCCGTTATTATACCGGCTGATTATCGTTTTTCCAAAATTTCACTAACGATCAATGCAAAAGTACCGATAAATTAAATATCGCAGTTTCATTAATACCAAAATGCAAAAACAATATCCTGTCTTTTTTCTACCCTTGAAGATAATAATTAACGGTTTATATCGAATAAATGATAATCAATGCTGCAAAAAGCGAATTGCAGGACATTTAAATACACCCAATTAAAATTCGTTAATAAAAAATGATTAGGTTAATTAAAATCTAATTGCAATTGGGTTTTAGTTACAATTGGAATATTATAATACGATTTGTAAATTACATTGTACATTACATTTGTAAATTAAATTGTCAATTACATGGTACATTACATTTGTAAATTACATTGTCAATTACATGGTACATTATATTTGTAAATTACATTGTAAATTACAGGACAACACAATTGTAATTACATTGTAAATTACGATACAATACAATGGTAATTACATTGTAAATTACTATTCAATACAATTGTATTTACATTGCAAATTACAATAAAAATCCTTCTGTAATTAAAATCTATTTACAATTCCATTTCGATAACAATAAGACGTAAAATAAAACGTAATTACAATTCGTAAATGAACAATGAAGAGTCACAAGTACCTCGAGTGACAATTCACCACCGTAGTAGCAAAAAATGAATATCTGTACGAGCATGGAGGTCAGATACATGACGGTCGCCGTAAATTCGGCAGTGAAGAGCTCGACTTTGGAAACTTCGTAGACACTGACGCAAAGTACGATGCTGCTAACGGCGAATTGTAGAAAAACGACGAAACCGAATATTCTATTCGAGGTGACAGCTAAGCTGCAATTAATATTTGAAAATTAATGATAAATCGTTGTTTTCCTTATTGAGCTAAATACTTTGTATTCGATTACTGAAATATTTGGACGTGATGCCCGATGCACTCTGTCATTAATTCGGACTCGACCGATCGGCACTTCCTTCGATATTCGTCGTCGCACAAATAACTGAAAGTTTCTTTTTGCTCTTTAAAAATTATTGGCACCGTGTCAATTCGATGCTTGAGAATTTTCAGTTGTCCGCAAGTTTGCATTATGAAGCCGGGAACGAGGGTATCGAAAGAGCTGTTGATAATAGCCCCAACCCCGGTCGCTATGCACTGATGAAAATAAGCGAAAAAGAATGCGATTTGCGTTTCGTCGTAGCTATAGGGAAGCCAGCCCTTGAAGGGTAGATTACGTTCAGGTACGTCTACGAGTCCCGACCTTAGCAACATGAAAGATGCTGTCGATACGGTGAGCGTAGTGTACCAAAATGCATTCGATCTTTAAACCAAAAATCAGGTCATTCACAAGCCCCCACTTTTTTTTTTTCTCACGATGACGTAACACTACAATAATCGTCGATATTGTTTTCCCTGATTCAAAAGCTTCGCATCATTATGAATTATCAAAATTCACGAAGCAATTTAACTAAGCAATTTAAACATCAGCAATGAGGTATCAACAATCTTCGATCTGTAATTAATTGCGTATTGACACTCAGATGTGACAGCGCGAGAGACGCTCCACATTTTCAAAACGCCTTTTCTCAAAGACCGAACATTTTTGTCGTAAAAGAAAAGCATAAACTCCTGCGTTTATGAATTCTACAGAGACTGGTACTCGATTTTTCGTCGAAAACGTTAATGTCGATGAGAAAACTGATTTCGAAAATTTGCGAGGGTATGTCGATTTTCTATACGTTATTAAATGGGACTAATTATTGAAGATTAATAAATGTATAAATATCAAGAATACAAGATAAAAATAAATAGATAAATAATAAAGAAATAAATAATAAATAAAGAAATATTAAAAAGAATAGAGAAATAATAAATAAAAGAATAAAGAACAAATAAATGAATAATGATTCCACGAATGAAAATTACGAGTTAAAAATTATCGACATAAATTAATGCTCAAATCAGTAGCAACTCCATCATTACTTTCCTAAATTATACTTTCTCTCCATTCCTAGACTTACCTAGCACGATTTTCGCATTGTGATCGAATCTTCCTTTCCTCGTCGTTTCGAGGTTTGCAAGGATCTATTTTTAAGACGTTAATCAGTTCAATTATTTTGTCTCGATTCTTTAAAAGATTTATTATTTTTCCTGACATCCCGATCATCGTCAGTAGCATGAACGAGCCGTGAACGAATTCCTCGGCGCTGTCGAACGAACCGAAAAGCTCGATCGTTTCTGACACGACGAACGTAAAAACGAGGGACACCACGGTAAAAGTGTAACAATTGTAGAGTACGAATTTCCAACCGTTGGACCACAACAACGGTCGCCATATTCCGCAATATTGAAGAATCGTAAAGTTTAACGACAGAGCGTGCATTTTTGAAAAAAGGAGACGAAACCTTTTTTTTTTCGTAAGAAGCTTACACATCGGAAAAACGTTGGAAAATGATTCTTCAGAAATGAAAAGAAACAACGGTGGTTTTTCCGGTAATATTTTCGCAAATCAGTCTTTTAATAATTTAAGGAAAAAAGAAAAACGTGGAAGCACGATGAAGGCTCGTAGGGTTGGAAAATGCATATCGACGTAATCGTTGCATCTCTTATACGTAATGACCGATCGTTAAAAAAACGTCTCTTTTCTCTATTTCTTTCTTATCTTCTATGCATAATGAAAGGGAAAACTGCGAAGCTGATAGCGCATCCTCCCAACTGATTATTACGAAAGAGTGTCTTTTCGTATCGATTCAAATAGTTCAACCATTAATCATCTACATTTTTATTTCATGGCACTCCGGGCATCGAAGATAACTTTGCCACAACTCTCCACAGTATTGTTTCAACTGTCTACGTATTCACGACGAATAATGTCTTTCAATTTTGTAAGTACACTTTTCGTTTATTTTTCTTTTAACTTTAAAACTTGGGCTTTGAAGCTTTAAAAAACTTTTTTGAAGTTTAAGCTTTAAAAAACTTTTTAAAACTTTAAGCTTTAAAAAACTTTTTTAAACTTTAAGCTTTAAAAAACTTTTTTAAATTTTAGGCTTTAAACCTTTAATGCTTTAAACCCAAACAAACTCATTACGAATGTCAATATTTTTTCATTGAGTTTACAGTGTTTTCGCGTGTGATACTTTTGGGAATCTATTAGGATCTTGAATTAGCTCTCGCTGTTTTTTTTTCGTGAAAATTTCGCGAAAGGTTTCGTATGTCAATTCTTCGTCTTTAAACTTTTTTGGTGTGTCAAAGCGTTCTTTGTCATTAACATCAGAAACGTTCTATTTTTTACCGTCCAAACCAAGCTCTGTGGTTTATCACCCCAGGTTACCGTAATAGGTAAAAAAATAAGATTATCATTCTAAGCTTGAAGAGTGCATTTTTGTGTAGGCAGAGAGTTAATTTTTCAATATTATTTAACGAGAAAATGTAATATTTAAATTAAAAATTAAATAAGAAGAGAGATCGAAGTTTTGAAAAATTAAATGAATATTTAAATTAAAAATGACACTTAAAAATATAATATTTAAATTAAAAATTACATTTAAGAAAATGTAATATTTAAATAAAAAAATTTAATTAAATATAACGAATTAAAAATTTAATTCGATTTGTATTCGCAGATCAATACATTTCAATTGTGCTGTATTGCTCGTACGACATTTCACAATCTCACGTTCTCGAATTAATTACCGTCAATAAAAAACATTAAGCTGTTTCAACCATGGCTTAACCTATCACTTTATTGATAGCGTTAAACTACATTTTTTTTTCAGAAGATATCTGGTACATTGATTTTCAAAAACGTACAATTTTCAAACTAGGAATCATTAGTAAGAACGTTGTAAGCAGAATACGATAGTTTCATTAGCTAAAATGACAAATTAAACGAAACGTAAATTTCACGTTTGGGGAGGACAAACGTTTGGTTTCGTTGATGGAAGATTATTACTCACGCTGGTGAATGACTCAAGTGACAGCCTGATGACACGGAAACAAATAAAAGTGATGGGTCGTTGTGACCGCGTCATCATAATTATAAGACTTTTTTTGGTTCCGATGCCCAATGATGACCAGCTCATTCTATAGACGGCCTGGCAAATATCCATGCTCTAAACACATGTTCCGTATAAATATTCAACCTAGTTTATAATTTTTTGAATGATTGGCTTATGACAATAGATAAGAAGATCATTAACTTTGCTAAAAGTTAATAAAAGCAACATCAATTCTCCGATAATTAATATTATATATAAAACTTTGATCGAGGCAGACAATTACTTTTTTTACGAATTATATGGAATAAATGATCTATTCTAATTTGAATAATAATCGAAAAAAATATTTATAATAATACGAATTCAAATAATTCAAATGCAGAAGGAATTCGACTAATAATGTTTAATAATATTTAACAATAACGAGAACTTAAACTATTTAATAATATTCCAATAATATTAATATTAAAATAATTTAATAATTATGTGAATTCAAATGATTCAAATTCTAATTCAATTCAAATAATAGTTTTGATTAATAATAATAATAAAAAATGATGAATTTATATTAAATAATAAATTGGCAATAGTGCCAAAAGTCAAACAAATGTAGGACATGAAAATTCGTGTAATAAATATTTCTCAATAAACAATTATAAGTATAAATATGACGAACAAGTACCTCGAATGACAATTCATCGCCGTAGTAGCAAAAAAAGAATATTTGTACGAGCATGGAAGCGAGATACAAAACGGTGGCTGCGAATTCACCGGTGAAGAGCTCAACTTTGGAAACTTCGTAGATACTGGCGCAAAGAACGATAGAACTGACGGCAAATTGGAGAAAAACGACGAACCCAAAGATTCGATTCAACGTAACAGCTAAGCTGTAATTTATATTTCGCGCTTTTTATTTATGCGGATAAAGTATAGTTTTTAAGGGCATGACGAACATTACCACGCGATTTTTCAAGAACGAAACGTTTTTATCGAAAATGGCGACTGGGGGGCCCTCGGTGCCATCGTCCTGAATGCACACAACAAATTTCGTACCGATTCGTTTAGCCGTTTGCGAGAATAGTGGTTTT